>CM065380.1:10837500-11142500 GCA_033060915.1 Euryodendron excelsum | reverse complement strand
GAATGTGCATCTAGGCAACATGGTTACTTTCACAAATAGAGGCAACCATGAATTAGAAATAATACCATTTCAGGCACGATCATCAAGAAATCATTTTTACCCATTCTGGAAAGATGATAGTTCACATAATCAGGGAAACTACATAACAAGGGAAATGGTATATTAAAAACCACATATCGAAGTAGCTTGGTAGTTCTACAAGTGATATTTTAACACACAATGTCAGGGAATTCGAATCAAGGCAACAGAGTAATTTCCACATGCGGATCCAACCATCTATGAGCAATAAGCAAATCCAAACATCTATGAGCAATAAGTATTGACTTCAAGCAACAATAATCGAGGCCAAAACACAAATTTCATTCATTGAAACAAACACAAAACAACACGGTGGTTTCTGTTTCATGTGTTGAACAAACTTGATAGTGCAAGGTCCCACAGATTAGAGGGGAATACACATGGAGCCAGCATCGTGGGGAATATGAATTGAGCAACAAAGTGACTCCATGAATGGATGTCATCATGATTGAAGAGTGCAATTTGTTTTTGCCCTAGTACATAACATGAATCAAGAAACGTGACCAACAAAAAGACTATCCATTGAGGATAGATGACGGTATCAAAGTCCCACAAAACCATATGTCCAAGCAACCTGATACTTGAAACAAACCATTAAACAGCCAGTTACTGAGGCCATTACACACTTTAAATTGTAATATTGCTACCATAAAAAGTTCTTGTGACTTGAAATATATGGCTTCTGAGCTGGGGGGACTGGTATATTTCCCACGTACATTCTTAATGGAATAAAGTTTACCATGTTAGGTAGATAAATATCTGCCTCCTAAGAAACTCCAGTAAATGAGGATAGCCGCAGAACAATCATGACGCCTTCGTACATAATCCAACCCACCTAACTAGCCTCCATTAAAACCACACAATGTGTATAACTGCAACATTGAAGTTTAAGTTCATTTATGTAACACAAACATATGTGCCCCGACACCCACAAGGACACACACATATATCAAGGATCAAGGATTTTCTTTACTATGAGAGCACCGTGCACCCTGGAAACATAATTGTCTTAGTAGCTTAATGGTTTAAGATCATAGCATACCATACCACATTATCAAAGGAACTATGTCTTGAAGTGAAATGGGGAAGAATCCACACGACTGCCTTTTTAATTGTATCGCACCAATGGGACTAGATACAGTTAGAAAATGTCTCTTTGGTAAACAAGCTCAGTTTTAGCAAGGAACAGAATGTTAGTCAACTATGAATTATAACTCCAGAGAACTTAGTTTCATTTGAGTAACATATTCTAGTGAAATGAAAGAGCATCTATTCAATGCAGAGAGCACTTGGAGACTATTCAACTTGGAATATGAAAAAAATCATTCAGTTGTACCTTTTGTCACCACTTTGTAGCAAATCATTGGATATATGTTACTCTGTGACTCAATTTCTGTAACAGCATCTACAATAATTTTGCACATGCTCATCTGAAGCCAAGGCATAAAATTGGGTAACACGGGAATTTAAAGTTTCATCAAACATGCATCGAGGCAGCATTGGACTGCTCATGCGTCAAAATAGCTTATAACAAGGAAGCTATCCTTCCAGAACATGGTAGTTTTAAAATTACCAGAACATAAAAATAAAATAGTACACAGCTACCGCGTTCTGCAGCTCATATATCAACAAATATCACAAAAATGTACAACAAATCAGCTCAGCGCATACAGGTCATAAGCCAATCAAATGGCATTCAACATTTATAAGAATAAACCTAATTGCTTAGCTACAGAAACTAAGGAAATAATTGTCTCATATTAAGGAATAAGAGAAGGATATCAGAAAGTTTTTGCCCACAAAGGAAAAAGTACCACAAGATAAGTTTATCATGAAGCAGTAAGATAAAATACAAAGAGAGTAAATTACCTGGAAATCAGAAAGTTGTTCTTTTGTCAATTTTGTGGTTATGGTAGAAACTACCACAGCATTGTTGAGCTCCTGCAACTTTTGAACAGATGCAAATGCCCTGTTCTTACCAACATCATTCTCTGAAAAAATGAAATTGCTGGACAAATCCCACAATTCCACTTCCCCTTCATCATGCAATGTGACCGACTTGACACCAGCAAGTATAAGGTTCTTCGCTGCAAGTAGAATACAATCATGAAAAGAGATCATTTAATCATATACTTGGCCTAACACACAAGATTTATTGAAAATCCATTTCCAGATTAAGAATCCATTTGGAGAGTCATAGCTTGTTGAGAATGAACACTGACACGTGCAACAACTGCACGATACAAAAGTAGGAGCTCCTAATGGTAGGCAACATGATGCAACCAAAAAAAACAAAAAAAAAGAGCAAGCAATCAAACAACATACAGCGGTGAAGGAAGAGGGGGGAAATGAACGTCAAATGAAAAAAAAATCAGTTACCATGCAGAAATTTAGAATTGTGACCCCATTATCAGATGTCAGAAAACTACTCTATATCCAATATCACTCAATTCACCATATTGTTATTGAATCAACTAAAGTCGTTAAGAATAATACGAGAAAGTAATTGATCTTCGTACCAATTTCGGCGCCAAGGCCTTGCATCCCCGAGATAAGGATGTTAGAGGCAAAAAGCCGCCGCATGGTCTCCCGTCCGTACACCGCGAGCTGTCGGCTGTGCAGATCCTCGTCGATGTCCGGCGGATTCCCATCCCCCAAAGCCATATCAGGCACGATGCTACTGCCGCCGCTGTGGTTAGTACTGTTGCTGTTACCGATGACGCTGTTGTTACTGATCATGTCACGGCTCTTGTTTCCGTCGTTCTCCGTCGCTACGGTGCTGGTGGTGGTGGTGGTGGTTTTCTCGGTGGCGGTGACCGATGAGGAGGTCAAGCAACCGATCCGATGCTTCTTGAGCAAGGTCTCTGTGTCACTAGTATCGTCTTCTAAAACCTCTCGTTCAACAGGTCTCTTTCTAGGAAGCATAAAGTGCAACAAACTGCTGAAAGCCCCACAAAACCCCATCGATGCGGTCAACAAAAGAAATATATTCAACAAATTAAGATCGAAACACTTTTTATACACTAGTCCTACAACGATCGGAGCTGTCACTATAAACCCTAACCCTAACCTCCTTAATAGCGTCATTTGAAACCGATTCGAAAGAAGAGACGTGAAGAAAAGAAGATTAACCTAGAGAGAGAAAGAATGATTAGAAGAGAGAGAGAGAAAGGAAGGAAAGAACGTACCGATTGGAGCTCCGGTGCGGAAAAGAACGGAATCTAAAGAAAGAGAGTATTTATCTTTTGGTTTTGATATTGAGCGAGTAGTGTTTGGGTTTCAGAGAGATAATTTATTTTCTAGATTGGTGTGGTGTGAAATTGGAGGGGGAGAGGAAAGGAGGGACGGAGGGGTATTTATGGATTTGCATTTTCTAGGGTTTTGGGCTGACAGGTGCTATCGCCTTTGCCTTGCCCCTGTCGTGTGAGGCGTGAGAGAGAGAGAGAGAGAGAGAGAGAGAGAGAGAGTGTATGGAGCGTCAGCTGAGCAGCTTGGGGGGTTTGGCTGTGGGCCTGTGGAAGCAGAAACACGGTGCGAGATCTGATACGACGTCGTAGGACCTGTAAAAGTCTTGTGACGGCGGTAATTCTGTGCGGATGATAAGACGGAGACCCATTTGTTTGCAGATAAGAAAATGACGAATAAATAACATTGTAATATTAGAAAGGTGATGATAGGTGACAAATAATACTTGATATGATGAGAAATTACTTATATTGTGTTTAGTTAGAATGGAATTATGATAAAATAAGTAATATTATTTTATTAAAATATCACATTAAAAATAAAAAATTTAATTTTAAATTATAATATAACTATTTAATATTATTTTAACCTATTATAATAATAAAAAAAGGATAAAAATATTATTTTTGAGTTTATCTCGAGAGAGAGGATAAGTAATACTATCTTCTCCATTGTATTACTTATCCCTCATTTTGAGAGATTAATAGTTTGGATGGATGAGTAATCCTCCACTACTTTTTTTTTTCCAAACATAGAATTAGGTAGGCTCCAAATATGACATATCCAATTTTTCCCCCTATATCCCCCAACCAAACATGCCTTATGTTCGTTTAGTACAATTTTTTTTTTTTTAATTTTGGTTTTATTTTTTTAGCTTATAAGTAAAAAATTTTAAATTTTTTAGTTTTTTTATTTTATATTTTTTAACTTATCTTAACTTATAAAAGCCAAAAAAATTTTAAAAAATCTAACTTTTGCTTATAAACAAAAACAAAATTAAATGGAAAAAACTAAACTTAAGCTCTAACACACGAAGTCTAAATATGCGAACCTGAAACTAGTTTAAACAAGGAAAAACTTACCCATTTTTTACTTTTTTTCTCCTATTACAAACAAAGGATAAAGTCTATGAACTACTGTGAAGAGAAAGTAAGTGAAGAAGACAAGAGGCAGTGGTCAGCTTGTATCATGACAACTATCATTTATGTGTTACACGAAGTTTACAAATATTTAAAAGGATGACCATGTATAGCTTGAGTGAGCAGTCGTCAAATGTTTAAATATCTGTAGTAAAAAAACAAAAGATAGAGTAGTTGATTATTAACAGTTTTTCTCCAGGCCATGTCTCTTGCATCGAGTCTTATGAGTGTAATAGACATACACAAAAGTTTTCTAGCATTTGTACCATTTTTTTTAATAATTGGATGCCCAAGCCAGTTTATACAAATTTTGACTAATTTCAAAACTTGTGTAAGTAATTATTAGGGTTTTGATAGCATTTGCACCATTTAAATGAATAGAACTATACCTATTTTTTTGTCTCGATTAATAATTGTTTTATTTTATTTTTTTTCAACAGACTAGGAGCCTAGGCCTCCAAAACATCTGAATATTTCATTGAGAATGAGCAATCCTTCTGTCCAATTCAATAAGGTAACTATGGAATTGGAGGCAAACCTGTAAGGATTTTCTGAAGGAGACAAATCTTTGAAAATCATATTTGAGATACTCTTGGAAGGTTTCAATGGCTAAAAATGGAGGCCTAAAATGGGCTTTGCTGCTGAACGGTATGGACTATGTACTGTTGCACTACTTAAGGTACCATTGCCAATATGCCACCTCCAAAAATGAAACACAAAAATGCTGATTAGTTTTGTTTTTTGGGGTCTATATGGTAGTTAATGAAAAGAGTTTAATTTTGATCGAACTTTTTATTCACAAAAGGTCAAATTTTTTATTCTCCCATTTTCTTCCCTACTGCAGTTGGTTACTGGTGGTCCTATTTTCTTGTATTAGGCGTTGTTTAGATCAGCATTTTTATAAGTTTTTTTATTATTATTTTGCTTGCTAGTTTTTAGTTTTGGTTTATGATATAAAAAAAATTAAAAGTCTAAATTACAAGTTCATAAAAATATTTGAATTTCAGCTGAAAAACGTATATACAAAACACTAAAAATTAGTAGAAAGGCGCATCAGAACAAAGTCTAGGAATTTATTATTTTTATTTTTTATGGTATCCTTCCTCGGGTAAAAAGCAAGTACCTCTTTTTGAACTGGGGACCCAAATAACGTCAACAAAAACAAACAATAGAAGTAGTTTATGTACGCCTGTACGGTATACACTATAATTATCAATTTCATACCTGGTAGTTTTTTTTATTAGTACGGTACGTATTAGTATTGGTACAGTATCAGGTACCATATCAGATTTATCATCATAAATATTATATGTGTAGGTGGAATTTTTAATAAGGCTTGGTTGAACCCTCGAAATTAAATTGACGAATATGAACAATCTGCAAGGAAAGAAGACGATGAGAATGTCTCGATCGTCTTTGGGCTAAAGACACTCCAATGATTAAGTCAGCAAACTTAACCACAATGAATCGAATAAAATATTAGAGAGCTTAGAGCTTACGTAAACATACCTTATACCTTTAGTGCATTAGGCTATTTGTAGGTTTCGAAATGTCATGTTCCCTTTGAGAATTGGAATCACTTTCCTCTTAAGAATCCTTGTTGATAAAATCGGTTTAATGCTTTGAACTTATCTTTTATTTGTCCTAATTCACTTAGGAATAGGATTCTTATTATGGACTTAATTAGCCAAAGTACTTTTTGGATTACGATTTTTGAGCCAACTCCTTTGGGTCTCTATATTTGATCGGCATGGACTTTGTCTGACAGATTGGTACTCATGGGCCAACCTCATTGGGCTGGTCCCTCCTGGTCTTGGGCTTAGCTCCTATTAGGCCCACAATTGTCCTCCAGCCCTTATACCCTATTTGGATAACATAAGAGGTAAGGGCTGAAATTTGCATTTAAAGTTTGTCTTTTCGCCTTCCCGCCGTTTCGTAGCACATGGGCGTCCCATATGGGGCCCGCAATTAAAAGGACGCGTAGATTGGTCTTCCAAGGTGACGGTTAGCTCAGGCGTCATGATGGCCGCTACTGAACCGACAACATGGCTTCTTATAAATTAGGCGCATCCTTATTCTTTCTCCACATTTGAACCTGGTTTAAGATTTCCCGTGAGAGAGAGAGAGCAGCTCCTGCCCTAAAACTGTAAGTCTTTCGCATTTTTACTTTCTTCTTTTTCTGCCTTACTTTTCTGTGGTAGTCCCCTGATAGTGGCTCGCTTTAAGAAGCTTGTAGATAGTCCAGCGACAATTACTACATTTAAAGCTAGATAAAATATTGCTGATCAGGTCGGCATAGAGTTAGTTGACTCAGACGATTATAAAATAGAGGAAACTGATAGGGGGATGCCATTTCCCGTAATTGCCATCGTGAGTTAGTTGACTCAGACGATTATAGGATAAAGGAAACTGATAGGGGGATGCCCTTCCCCATAATTGCCATCATAGTGGGTGGAGTTAGATTTCCCTTACATCCTTTTCTTGTAAAATTCCTTCGACACCATGATATATGTCCTGCCCAAGTGAGCCCAAATACTTTTCGAATTGTAATGGACGTGCTCGAGCTGAACCGAATCCTTGGTATTGACCTAGGGCTTGCCGAGCTTGACTTTTACTACACTTTGTGCAAAATCGGGTGTGACAGTTAGAAAGTATACCTTAGGGCGACCGAAAAAAAGTAAGAAAATAGTGAAATGTCTCCCCTCTTCGGGTAAGGGAGTAGATGATATCAAGATTTGGGTTTCTAGCGCCTAGGAGTTTGGCGACCATTCTGCCGATCAAACGCCGTTAATTTGATGCCATAGAACCCCAGAGAGTTAGGTTTGTGCCGACCTTTTACTTTTCATGCATTTTAACTTGTACATATCTCACTTGCCTTGTTTTGATTTTTTCAATATCTGGTGCAAATAAAAAGCAGACATGGGGTGTCAATTTGCCTGATCTAAACAAGATCCTGAACTACAGAAGTATTGGTCAGCTGCGTGATATTGCAAAGACTCCTCATATCCTGCTAAACTACCCCCTCCAGGTTTTCACCTTCACTGCTTCGTCAAGGGTCCCACCCACTGCAATTGCCAAGCTAGTGGAGGAGAGTGTAGCTGATGAGTTTACCGACATCCCGGTAGGGATCACTATTGAGCGTATACATCTCGACGACTGAGTGACCGTTACTGACGTGCCTGCTAACACGCTGCCACTAGTAGGGAGTTATATAGCTCGAGTTGTTGAAGACGCAATCCCGGTGTCAGCAGGAGTTAACTTCCTAAGTTGGGAATCATTTGAATTGCCTCGGACCACTACTGACACGGTGACCCATCCTCATGATCATTTAGTCGAAGACATATCCTCGGATCGGTCAAGGTCGTCCGGATCAATGTCGACTTCAACTCCATTAACGGCGCCAAATCGCCGAGTTATAGTCGAAATTGGAAAGAGGCGTAAACTTATTTACCCTTCATCTTCCGACTCCGACACTCCCGACACGATGAATCTAAGGGAGATGGTGTTGTAGAAAGCGATAAACAAACTGAAGAAGTCGGGAAAGCCTATAGCCGAAATGGCGAAGCCCATTCCCCCTGCCTCCACTACAGAGGTTGGAGCTACTGAACCTGCCAAGCAGAGGAAGAAGACAAGGGCATCCAAGAAAAAGCCAACAACAAGGAACCGCTGATTGAGCATGTGCCAAAGAAAGCCAAAGTTGTGCTGGCCGGCCCTTTTGCAAGTAGCAGCGCAGCAATTGATGATGCTGGCTTTGAGGTTGTTAGACCTAAAATTAGTGACCGTCGTATGCGGCCGACTGACTCCCTGATCAATTCGGCTGAGGTAGCGTTGGGGGTGGTCAAAAGTAACCTCCAACGGGTTGACGTTGATTTGCTAGAGAGTAACGATAATCTTTCCATTTTCTTAAAAGCCTTTCATGAATCGCTGTTGGTAAGTTCCTTTACCCATTTTATTTTTAGCAGTGACTTTGTTAATTGTGTACTAATCTTGTTACCTCAGTTTCACTTCCATGGTTCTCTCAATGCTTTGGAGGCCATGCAACGCTTCTGAGCTCTATGTGAGGAGCATAATAAGCTTGTTAAGGAGCATAGCATGCTGAATGCAGAATGGATCAAGACAAAACAGGCCCAACTGACCACCAAAAAGGAAGCAAAGAAAGAAAAGATTGCGCTGGACCAAGCTATAGCCGATCTAATCCAGAAAGATAATGTAGTGTCAAAACTGGAGGATGAGAAGGTCATACTCACGGTGGACTCATATCCAGTTAAGAAGCCTGATGATATTGTAGCCTAGCTTTTACTTATAGCTTTCTGTACTTGTTTTTTCCTTTTGTCGTAATTCTATCTTTCTTTTGCAAGGTCTTGTAATGAATCGACTGTTTTGAGTTAATATAAATTTTGTTTTCCAACTTGATTCTTGTATGGTAGTTTCTCAATTAAACCATAAAATTTCAACTTTGAATTCTTGCTCTAACCTGGCTTAATTGATTAAGACTTTCATTGGCCGACATATCCAATTATTAGAGAAGACCAAGTTTTTTTTAAACTTGATTTTTTTATGGCCTTTATTAGCCGACTTGCCAACAAGTTGGACAGGACCAAGTTTTAACATTTGGTTTTTATGCCCTTCATTGGCCGACCTACCCAACTTGGACAGGATCAAATTTTTACACTTGATTTTTTATGGCCTTCATTGGCTGACCTGCCATTAAGTTAGACATGACCAAGTTTTTACACTTGGTTTTTATGGCTTTCATTGGCCGACCTGCTAACAAGTTAGACAGGATCAAGTTTTGATAGTTGATTTTTTATGGCCTTCGACCGACCTGCCAACAAGTTAGACAAGACCAAGTTTTTACACTAAATTTTTTGTGAGTAAGCACCCTATTTTTGCCCGCTCAGTAATATTTGGCCCGACCGGGTTTGGTTTCAAGCATCGCAACACATGCAAGCTCAAGATGAGCCTATCAATCTCCAATCCAACCAACTGGTCACTTTTCGAGCCCACAAGGACCAGCTGGAGTCATAAGCACCATCATTCCAAGCAGCTTTTCAGACCGTGCGGTTTTGAAAACCAATGCCATCTAGGTAGTTTTCCGGGATCGGGCAATCTCGGGGACCGACACCTCATCAAGTTCTAGACAGTTCACTTCTAGCGCCTACTAGCCTGCCAATATAGAATGTCCGTCCTTTGGTAGCTCTTCGAGACGGACGTTCTCAGAGACCAACATCACCCTTCCAGATAGCTTTCAGGGACTAGGCGTTCTCAGGAACCAACACCACTACTACAGGTAGCTCTCTAAAACCGGACATTCTTAGAAACCAACACCGCATAGGTAGTTTTTCGAGACTAAGTGGTCTCGAGAACCAACACCTAGGTCAACACCAACGTCTGTTAGCCCGACTCGATGAAAAATGACCGGACCGGCCCTTGGGCATCCAGGCACGTTTTGAGAAAGTTTAGAATCTCTCAAAACGATAAGTCCACCTTTCCAAAATGTTACTAAACTATTAGGTATCCCCCGCACGCCATTCGATCCAATTCCGTTCCCATTCCGGCTCACTCCGGTCAAAATGACCGTTTTGCCCCTGAACACCTCAACACTACACAAACCCCGCCGAACGGTACAAGACTCCCCCAAAACCATCCCTGAACAACCCTACATGCTTAACACAACACACCAAACCATTTCTAACTATTTCCAGCCAATCTTGGTCAAAATGACCATTTTGCCCATGGCAATCCAAACATGCCCCAAAACAACACCGGTCCTGAGATTTCGAGCAAAGAGTTTCACCATACACCCTTGTTTAAATCGAGGAGGACCCTATGATATTAAACACTCACAACTCGATTGCGAGACGTGAGATTGCGAGACGCTCCGCCTAATTTGTCTTTTCTTCCGATTCCCTAGTTATAATGCACCGTCAACTGCGTTGAGAAATACGTAAATCAAAGAATTCTCGAAAACTCGTTTATAGATCTTTCCATCGATACGGCTCGATCAGATAGATCGTTTCCTGAAACCCTCCATCGTACGGTGTGAAAACTATAACTTTCAGTAACCCTTGAAACATCTCGCAGACGCTCCGCCAAGGTTAACTTTTTCTCCGATTCCCCGATTGAAACGCACCATCAAACGACTTGAGAAATGTGTAAATCTGAAAATTCCCAAAAGTATTTCCAGAGTACTTTCCTCGGGATGGTCCGATCGAAAAGATCGTTTCCCGTAGGCCTCGATCACACAGTATGAAAACAGCCACTTTCGAACACCCTTGGAGAGTATCACAGACACTTTGCAAAAGTGTACTTTTATGCACGTTTTTTCAGATGATATCCCATGCTTCCAAACACAATTTAAACTTTTCAAAAACATGAAAGTTCACGAGAAACCCCAAGAGAACACCGTGGATGCAACCGATTCTCCTAAAACCTTTTCGGTTGGCTCAATTATCGAGGTAAAGTTTGGATGAACCTTCCCGGTGATGGAGCGTATGCTACATGTGCTCAAATTTTGATCAGATCGACCAAATTTCGATCAACAGTTGAGATTTAACTAGTACACAGGGTGCCACATGTCATTCTGGCAATGGAACAGTACCTGCACATGTCCTACATGCGCCAGGCCTGTTCCAGATTGCCTATAAATACCAGACCACCCCTTTGCATATTCCATCTCTGAAATTAATGCGAAGCTCTGCTGAAACTGCTCCAAAATCTCGAATCCTTACATATATTCCATCCCCCCAACACTTAGGCTAGATTCTACCTCCCTCAAGCCTATACACTTCACCTACAAGGCCTTATACACCATTACATACTCCATTTCAGCCCCTCAAGTCCTCTTGAAGTCATTCAAGCTCCAATCAAGACATCCATTGAAGACTACAAATGTGTTGAAAGCAAAAGGTGGTATCCCTTTTACATTTATGTCTTCCCCCACTCTTATTTTCTCCCTCCTAGCCTACTTAGGCTATTCTCTATTTTAATCTCCATCTACAATCCCCCATTCTTGCATGCTTGAGCCAAGGGGGCTCTTAGATCATGCCTAGAGGAAAGCAAGTGAGAGCCACTGCGTAAGGGGACCTCTCACTGGCCTATTTTGAGATGGTATGGCCTAGGAGCCCCTTGTTTATGTGGTGTAGCCTAAAAGCCTTGTATGTGATCATGACCCCTTGCATATTACTATTTTGATCATGTCATATGTGCTTGGCTTCATTTTTATGCTTGTTGTCATGTTCTATGATGCTTACATTACTCTTAAACTCCATGACATTTCCAAGCACTATATTTATTTCAAAAATTGTTCCAAGAGTTGACTCCTTGAAGCTTAGGATAGGACCTTAGAAATCATGCCTTAGAAAATCCCCTTCTAACCCCTTAACTCTCACCTTGGCATCATGACATTTTAACTTACATAAGGGTTGTTTTTTAATTCTCCAATTTTTAAGATTTTCATTCTTTTAAGTGTAGTGGTTGGAATGGCCCTATGGAACCCTCTCTTGAGTGGTCTCTCTTTTATTTGGCCATATGAACCCTCTCTTGATGGAATGGCTCCCTTGAAAAATGGTTTTCAAAACTCTCTCCAAAGATGATTTTCAAAAATGCATTCTCTCAATCTTTGTATTAAAAATGGTGCCTCGAAAAGTTGTCATCACCATGTTGATTTTTTGACCGCTTATACTCTTGTCAAGATTATGGTTATAATGGCCATGAGAAAACCTTCCTTGGAATGGTCTCCAATCACCAACCATATAAACCATACTCTTGGCTAGAGTCAAAATTTTGATGGAAATGATCTTCAAAAGGGTTGTCCACCAAACTCCATTGCATAACATGTTTTGTTTTCTAAAACTCTTTCCAATAATGCATTAAACCAACTTTCAAAACCATTTTCCAATCCAACCCTAGGCTAACTTGACCCTAGTTATCCAACCCTAGGTTAACTTGACCCTAGTTGTCCAATCCTAGGTTAACTTAACCCTAGTTGACCAACCCTAGGTTAACTTGACCCTAGTTATCCAACCCTAAGTTAACTTGACCCTAGTTCACTCACTTTAGGTTAACTTAACCCTAGTTAGCTAACCTTAAGTCACCTTAACCCTAGGTTAACCTAACCCAGGTTAGTGAACCTTAGGTCACCCTTAACCATAAGCTAAACCAACATAGGTTAATATGCTTTAAGGTTCCAACTCATGAACCCTTTTTGAATGATCTTTCAATTTTAAACTATTCTCATTATCTATTTCTCCAATACCCCCTACTCTCATGATTTCAAAAAAACCAATTCCATAAACTCTTCAAATGTCCTTACACTTCCTTTTCAAGACATTTTAAAAAATGCTTTCAAAAGGTCACAAACCTAAGGTGTCCCTAGCCCCCTCATGGTTAGGGATTTCAAGGACAAGTGATAAATCAAGAACAACCTCTAAGGTTGTCCATAGTAGGATTCCAAACCCTTAGCTATTTCTAAAAACCACTTTCAAAAACTAATTCATCAAAACATTCTAAAATTATGCCTCCAAGATTTTCAAAACAAGACTTCAAAAACACTTTCAAATTCTCTTGAGTCATGCCAAAGCATTTTTTTTCCAAAACCCTCTTTTAGTTGATCCAAAAATATTTTCAAAACACTCCACCACCCAATTTCAAGTCTTCAACTTCTAAGACCACAAAGAGTCTTCAACTTCCAAGACCACAAAGAGTCTTCAACTTCCAAGACCTCAAAGTGTCTTAAACTTTTCTAAAGACCTCCAAGTGTCTTAAACTTTTCCAAAGACCTCAAAGTGTCTTAAACTTTTTCAAAAGACCTCCAAGTATCTTAAACTTTTTCAAAGACCTCAAAGTGTCTTAAACTTTCCCAAAGACCTCAAAGTGTCTTAAACTTTTCCAAAGACCCCAAAGTATCTTCAAACCTTTCAAAGGCCCTAATGTGCCTATTTTTCATCGAGCTCTTGCCCAAACTACGAATGACCTGATTATCGCCAAATGAGATACGTAGGCAACCTAAAATGGTGCGGTCACAACTTTTATTTCAACTCCAATCCCCTTCTTCAAAAATTTCAATCAATTCAAAGTTTCTATTCCAAACTCTTTTAAAATTCCCATTATTTTCAAACTTCTTCAAAAAACTTGCATCATGCATCATTCATCCGAAAAGTGGTGATTAGACCCCATTTTTAAAACTCTAAAGTGGACATTAAGTGGACAATGGTAACCGGTTATTCTAGTGAGTGAACAAAAAGTGATTAGATATGTAAGTACCAAAAGGGTGAGGTAAGGTGATGATCTTAGGATATCTTCCCTACACGTAACCAACCCTCGGACCATAGATTTCTGTTTTTGAAAGAACAAAATGGAGTTATTTTCTAAAAGGGCTTAAATCTTTCCAAAGGTTGCCAAACAACATATTTTCTTAAAAACCTTCTTTTGAGGGAGTTTTCAAAAATCTTAAGTTTAATCTTCGGATTAACACTTGGTTTTAGGTGTCCTAACTCACCTTAATCAAGTTAGGTGGCGACTCCTGTTTTTCTAAAAAGCCTTTAATCAAATTAATTTTCAATTCAAACCTAGTCGCACTTGTCTTCCGAGGAGGATAAGTTCTAGTGACAGAGTTCTGTGCTTTTAGGTCTCCGAACCGAAAGGACCTTAGACTTGGACCCAAAAACCAGGGCGCGACATTGTGGTTATCCCCTTTTTATACCTGTCTGTAGATTTACTGAATCACTTGCAACTTTTGAAGGGAGAAAACAATGTCATTTATTGACTTTATCATAATTTGTCGTAGATCATTAAATCATCTACGGAACACCCCTAGTAATAAAATTTTCTGAGGTTGTTAGCATTCCAAGGTCGGGGTAGTTGTCGCCTTTCTTTGACAATTTTCAGTCAGTATGTCCCCATGCCAACTTGGGATGCAACTCTGTAAGGACCTTCCCAATTTGGACCGGGCTTTCCCTCTGCTGGATTCTTAGTTACCCCCAACACTTTCCTTAGCACTAAGTCTCTGGGAGTAAAAGCTCTTGGCTGGACTCACTTATTATAGGCTCAGCTAAGTTGCTGATGATATCCAGTAAGTTTGAGTAAGGTAGCTTCTCTCTTTTCTTTAATAAGATCGAGATCCTTTTCCAAAGTCTGGTCGTTGAGGCCAATGTTGAATGTTGCCGATCTAATGGTTGGAAGTCCGACTTCCAAGGGTATTACCGCCTCCACCCCATATGCCATTGAGAAAGGGGTTTCTCTGGTAAATCTCCTTGGAGTGCTTCTGTGAGACCATAAGATGCTCGGCAGCTCTTCTACTCATCTTCCCTTAACTTTCCCCAGCCTCTTTTTTATTCTATTTAACATGGTCTTGTTTGTTATCTTGGCTTACCCGTTGTACTGCGGATAGGCCGGCGTTGAATAGTAATTTCTGATCCCAAGCCTGTTATAGAATTCTCTGAACATGTTGTTGTCAAACTAGGTACTGTTGTCTGAAACCAGTCCTCGGGGTATGTTGAATCTCATAATGATGCTTCTCTATGTAAATCTCTTAGCGTCAACTTCTTTGATAATAGATAAGGGCTCTACATCCACCCACTTGGTGAAGTAATCAGTTGCCATTATGAGGAATCTCTTATTCCCTAGAACTCGGGGCAGTGGTTTGACTATGTCAAACCCCCATTGTACAAAAGGCCAGGGGCTAGTAATGGTTGTAAGGTCTTCGGCGGGCTGGTGAATTATCAGCGAAAACTTCTGGCACTTTTCACACTTCAACACTCACTATGTGTCTTTCTGTATATAGAGTCACCAATAGCCCTAAGAGATAGCTTGGTGCGCAAGAGATCTTTTACCGAAGTGACTCCCGCAAATACCTTCATGAATTTCAAACAATATGCCATGCATCTTTTCAAGGTGGACACAATGTAAATAGGAACCAATGAATGTTCTTCTATATAATTCTTTGTCGGGTGATAACCAGTACTTTAATGATTTGTTCTTGATTCTTTTGGCCTCGTTCTTATTTTTTGGCAGCTCGTCCTTGTTGAGGTAAGAGATGATTGGGTCCATCCAAGATGACCCTAATTACTCAATAGCCAAGGCTTATACTTCTTCTTGGAATATGCTTGGGCTAGGTAGTGTCTTTACGTGAATTGTTCTCTTTGATCCTAACTTTAGGATCGTTGCAAATGTTGCCATGGCATCGATATGAGCATTGCTGTCACGGCTGAACTGATGAAGCTTGAATTTACTAAATTTGCCAAGCAGTTGTTTTGCTTTTGCGAGGTATTGTGTCATCCTATCATTTTTTACAGCATACTCACCTATGATATGGTTAATCACCAATTGGGAATCTGAATATATAGCTATTTCGACAATCTTGAGCTTTGTAGCTCAGTGCAGCCCGACAAAGAGAGCCTCATATTCTGACTCGTTATTTGATATAGTAAACTCCAATTTTATTGCTTGCTCCAATGTCATACCATCTAGCGTAATTAAAATCATGCCCAATCTTGCCCCCTTGCCTTTGGATACTCCATCGACAAAAAGTTTCCAATAATTAGCATTCTCCCATAATTCCAAGGGGGGTTCACGATTTGGTTGATCGATATTAGGTGTTTGAATGGGTTCCTGGGGCAGTTCAATAGAAAATTCAACAATGAAATCTACAAGTACCTGACCTTTTACTGCCGACCTTAGTAGGAATTTGATGTCGAACTCTCCACTGCCCATTTTACTAGTCTTCCTAATAAATCGACTCTTCTGAGAAGTGGCTTAAGCTGATGGTCCATGAGGACGATGATGGTGTGGGCACTAAAATAGTGCACCAACTTAGGTGATGCCACTACCAATGTTAGGGCCAATTTCTCCAGTGGAAGATATCTGTTGTCTGCTCCTAGAAGAGTTTTGCTAACGTAATAGACTAGCTTTTGCAGCTTATCTTACTGGCGAAATAGGACGACGCTTATCGCATGATCTGATATTGCCAGATAGAGATAGAGCTCTTCATATTTTAGGAGAGTAAAAAGTAGTGGTGGCTAGGCCATATATTTTTTCAGGTTAGCAAGAGACTGGTCGTACTCAGGACTCCAATTGAACTACTCCCATTTTTTCAAAAGTTGGAAGAATGTTCGGCATTTGTCTAAAGATCGACTGATAAACTGGTTGAGAGTCACTGCTATTCCAGTCAACTTTTGGACTTCCTTAATGTTCTTTGGGGCTTGGATATTTTAGATTGCGCTTATTTGATTCAGGTCTGCTTCAATCCCTGGTATGTAACCAAAAATCTAAGAAACTTTTCAGAGCATACCCCGAACACACATTTAGAGGCATTCAACCTTATTTTATAGTTTTTGAGGATGTTGAATACTTTCTTTAGATCGCCCAAGTGTTGTCTACCGGCCTTGCTTTTAACCACCATGCCATCAATATACATCTCAATAATACTGCCGATGTGTTGTTTGAACATTTTGGTGACCAATCTCTAATAGGTGGCGCCTGCATTCTTCAGATCAAAGGGTATTACTTTGTAACAGAATATGCCATTTGGGGTGATAAACGCAATATTTTCTTGATCTTCTTTGTGAAGCGAGATCTAGTGATACCCACAGTAGGCATCTAGGAAACTCGTCCTCTCAAATCTAGTTGTTACATCCACGAGCCGGTCAATCTTTAGAATAGGGAAAAGATCTTTGGGACATGCCTTATTTAAGTTGATGAAGTCTACACAAACCCTCCATTTTCCATTTTTCTTCACCACCACTGTGTTTGAGAGCCAACGTGGATAGTAGACTTCTCTTATTGCCCCCACTTCAGGGAGCCTGTCCACTTCTTCAATCACAGCATCAACATGCTGAGTAGCCACTCTCCTCCCTTTCTGGACCACAGGTCGGCACTGCAGGTCCACGCTAAGATTGTAGCAAGCTACATCTGGGTCAATTCTTCGCATATTATAAGATGTCCAGGCGAACACTTCAATATACTCTATTAATAAATTAATCAACGATTGCTTCTTAGATTTAGACAGAGAGTGCCGAGAACAAAATACTTTTCTTCATCGTATCAATCTATGTAAATCTTCTTCAGATCCTCAACGGCCTTATTTATGGTAGTAGCCCGATATCACCAATCGTGGGCGTGTCTTCATGAAGTTTCATCATCTGTGCCTTACTCATTTTTTCCTTCGTGGTGCATGCCGTTAGGAAACACTGCTTAGCTGCTACTTGGTCCCCTCTTATCTCTCCTACTCCTCCCGAAATCGGGAAACGGATCAATTGATAATAGGACGAAAGTATGGCTTTCATGAGATGCAACCATGTTCGACCCATGATTGCATTGTAGGGGGGAAAACACATTAAACACCAGGAACTCTGTCTAAATAATGATGCCTCTCGTAGTAACCAGGATGATTACCTTTCCCAACGGCCAAACCGGGTTTAAGCTGAATCCTACCAAGGGGTTCAAAGATGGTTAAAGATCGACGTCTTTCAGTACTAGCTTCCTGAAAAGGTCATAGAACATGACTTTGGAGGAGCTTCCTTAATTAATCAGCAGCTTTTTTACATCACAGTCCTCCAATCGTAGCATTACCACCAATGCATCATTGTGTGGCAGTTGCACCCCTGCCAAGTCATCATTAGTGAAGGTTATGGCCTCAGCACTGCTGCCGACCTTTGCCTTTTTGTTTGGGGCTTCCAATTGCATTACCTCATTGAGGTGTGCTGCTTTCTGGATCTCCGCCCAATATTTGTGTGTGTCTACAGTTGCTGATTATGTCGATCTATGGAGGACATTGATTACTCGGACAAGTTCAGTGCTAACTTCCTTCTACAGAGCGGTTTCCTGCTTACTTAGCCTCTCGCTTCATATTCTCTCTGTCAATGTATTAATCAAGGTGTCCCGCCTTTGCTAATTCTTCTAAGTGGTTCTTAAGATTCAGGCAATTCTCATTCTGATGTCCCTTTTCCCTGTGATAAGAACAAAATTTCCTCTAGTCTCGGGCCGCAAGATCTCCTCCTAGCTTTGGGGGCCACTTGAAGAAAGGTTTGTCTCGTATTTGGGGCAAAATCTTATAAATTAGGTATTTTAAGACTGTGTTAACCCCTTCTATAGATTTTCTGCCCTAAATGTTGTTGTTGTTGTTCTCCTCTCGCTTGGGCTTCTTGCTTTCACGCCCATTTTTCTTCTTGGTCTTCTCACCTACCTTCTCCTGTGTCAACTATGCTACATCCTCTTCCACCCATGCATACTGTTCAATCCTCAGCATCAGGTCTTGTATGCGGGTGATTGGTTTCTTCATAAGGGATTGCCTCAAACGGTGTTCTCTGAGAAGGCCATTTTTGAATTATGCACAACTAATTGTTCGTTGTAATCCTCTATTTCATTATAAACTTCCCAGTATCTCCTTGCATACGCCCGTAATCCCTCATCATCTTTCTCCTGTAAGGTCAGCAAGTAGTCCATCTCCTTCGGTTGCTTGCTGTTGGCTATGAACTGGTTAGTGAATAGCTCGGCGAGTTGTCTCCAGTTTGATATTGATCTGGACTGTAACTTGTTAAACCATAGTAGAGCTACCTCTCCCAAGCTTGAGGAGAAAACTCGGTATATGAGTGAATCGTCATAGCTCCATAGTGCCATCATCTACTTGTAGTACCGAACATAAGTAATATAATCTAACTTCCTATCATAAGGAGTGAACTTTGGCGGGGCAAATTTCCTGGGAGATTGGCACGTCTCAGTCTCTTCTGTAAAGGGGGTGAAAACAATTTGGTCCAGGGCTTTTCTGCCTATATCCTAGGTTGTTCGCCCTTTTTGGTGTTTATCCCGGTTGTCAAGTCAGTCTTCCAGTCATTTATCCCAATCTTGCTGCTCTAGCTCAACCATTGCCGTTTCTCTTGCTGGTGTCGAGTTCCTACGAGGTTGCAGATCGTCCCGTCATTCCATCTAGTGCCCTGTACTGGCTATATGGCTTCCTATTACACATGCAGTCAGGGCTCTCATATTTTATGAATTCAACTTCCTTTGAAAATTGGAGTTACTTTCCTCCTAAGAATCCTTGTTGATAAAGTTGGTTTAATACTTTGGACTTATCTTTTATTTGTCCTAATTAAACTTAGGAATAGGATTCTTATTATGGACTTAATTAGCTCAAGTACTTTTTGGATTAGGATCCTTGGGCCAACTCCTTTGGGTTCCCATATTTGATCGGCATGGGCTTTGTCTGCCAGGTCGGCATTCATGGGCCGGTCTCAGTGGGTTGGTCCCTCTTGGTCTTAGGCTTGGCTTCTATTGGGCCCACAATATACTATAAAAAATATATATATTTAAAATGTCAAGAGTTTTAATATAATGTAAACGTGTTATCTAACCCAAATATATATTTAAAAATACTTAAAAGATATATTATTGTCTAACACGTGTCTAAAATAAATTTTAATTGACAATTACCCTCAAAAGAGAATAAAATTAAATTATTTTAAAATAAATTACACAAAATTGGTACCGTCTGGTAAATTTGGTACCACCGGTATTGGCCGGTACTTTAGCCGGTACGATACCACCATTTATTTGTACCGTATGAAGGCCGGTATGGTATGTACCGATAGGTATTTTCGACTATACTGGCTGATATTTTCGGTATCGGTACGAAATTAATAACTATGGTATACAACACAAATAGCTTGTTTGGAACTTTGAAGAGAGAGAAAAATGAAGGGAAAGAGAAAATAGAGAAATTTTATTTTTTCCTTTCAGTTTAGTTTTGAAAAAAATAAAAAAGAAAAAATAGAAGGAAAGAAGAAAGTGTGCATGTTTCTCTTTCCTTTCATTTTCCTTCTTTTTCCACCACTTTCTCTCCTTGGTAGAATCAAAGGGGAAAAGGAAACCATTGACACCTCCTCCTCCTCCTCTTCTTCTCTTTCTCTCTCTCTCTCTCTCTCGCCTTGACCTATTATCACCAATGGGGTCCATGAAATAATATAATCACGCAAAATGCTTGCTGCATCAGCTATTGGATTGCTGTGTAAGCTATTAATTAAGCTGGTGAGCGAAAGCAATTTGGGGATTTATTGAGTAGGTGAGGGTTGAATGAAGTTTGAAGGAAGATAACATTGTAAGAGTTGTAGAACATTTGCCATTGACGGCTCCAAAATCACATAATATTGTTCATTGGAAGTGAAAAAAAAAAAGATTATCACAAGTTGATTACTTATTATTTGACGTAGCCCTACTCTCTCTTGTTCCAAGATCAAAAATCCTTCCACTTCATTATCAAGCGAGTACAAGTTTTGCATGAACAAATAGAAAGTAAAGTGAATCAATTTGATTCAAAATTTCATCAATATGTACGCATATATATACATATTGAAATATATATAATTCAAACTGAAATTACCTCGAGGACAGTGCTAAGTATGTTATAATATCAATCTTATAGTAAGATATCAATTCAAGTAAATCGAGTAAGATCATTGTAACCTTCTTCTTGTTCTTGTTCTTTGTGCCAAAGTTCATTGTTCAGCTGTAGCCCATATAATTGAGACAATGAGCTCATTTTGTATAGCGGGCTTACAGCAAAAAAGGGTACGTGGGAACCAAAAATACCACTTGCCATCTTGGTCTGCAAACTGGGCTCCTGTGGCCCAAAGATTTCTGATTCAGCCCACTATAGGAACCAGGCAAATCTTTAAGTCGTTCCGTTATTGATCAGTTCATGGAAAGTATAAACTACCAAGGCTCATTTGGTATGATTTTTTTTAATTTTTTAATTTTTTATTTTATTTATAAGTAAAAAAAAGTTATAATTTTTTTCTTTTTTTATTTTTATAAGTTAAAAATAAGTAAAAAAACCAAAAAAACATGACTTCTGTTGCTTATAAACTTAAAAAAACTAAGTAGAAAAGTTCTATCAAACGGGCTCTAGTTTAAAAAAAAAATGCTTATGGTAGCATTGGGCCCAGAAACGGGCTTCTAAATTCTAAGGCCTGGAACCGGAATGCGTTCCCCGTTGCATTTTCGGCAAATTTTCTGACAATAAAGTCCAGAATTAAATGACTTGATCACAGAACATGCCAGCAAGGGGATGACTAGCAGCAGGCCGCTCCTGACCAGCAGGCGCACCTGCTGCTAGCATTTCTCTACCAGCAAAAAACCAGTTTGCTTTATGCTTTAGCTCAGTTCTTGTGTGGCCATAATAGCCTCCAATTGCAATGGATAGTCTACTAACGATAATATATTCAAGTTATTCTACTGGACTTCACCCACCCCAAACCAAATTTGGTAAAAAAAAATTACAATTATTTTGAAGAGCTAAATTGGTAGCATGCTTTGTAATTCTCTACAATATCTCAGTTCTTCTAATAGCCTGTTTGGAAATAGGGTTAGGGGAGGAAAAAAAAAGAGAAACTGAAGGGAAAACTATTTTCCCTTCTCTATTGGTTTTGAAAAAATAAAATAAAAAAATAGAAGGAAAGAAGAGAGAGAAGGAGAGAGAATGATTTAAAAAAATTTCTCCTTTGTTTGCCCATTTTTCCTTCCTTTTCTCACTTAGGTAGGATCAAACAAGTCTCTCCTCTTCCCCAAATTCCAAACAAGCTATAAATGACTTGAGTTCTTGCATCACAAAACAAAATGAGAAAATAATCAAGCGCTACAACGTAACCACCTGTTTTTTTGGGTGCGACCGCATGTGCAATCATGTATATTATAATAAATCGAGCCCTCCCTTTGCTGAACTGAGCCCCTCCTTGCAGGTGACCAAAAATCCGAACAGACCATCATAGTGAAATTTGTCCTCACACTAGAAGTGGAGATACACGTGTGCTTATTAGTCCACTAACTCACTCCACTAATACATTTATTTACACCCATTGACCCACTAACCCTATTATTCAACCAAGTAATCTACTAATCTCATTATTCTCACATACAGCTAATTAATTAAGTTGGTTTAAAATTATAATTTCGCTCTTAAGAAAGCCTCACATACAGCTAATTAATTAAGTGGTTTAAAATTACAATTTTGCTCTTAAGAAGGCCTCACATACCAACTCTTGTGTTTGCTTTAAAATAGTAAGTACTAAAGGATAGACACACACGATGTTTGTGCAGCAGTTAGAAAGATCTGATATAGTTGGGGCGTTTTTTTCTCTTGTTTATCCTTGTAGTTATTGTAAAGCATAGGTGTTTGGGTTGTAATGGAACTATTTCACAAAACAATTTTGAAAATTAAAAATGTCATGCAGCGTGACAGAACCCATTATATATTAGAGTTACACTAAGCAACGTGCAATTCACTGCATGTATTAAAATTGGAATCCATCTCAATTTGCCACATTACTATAATTGGGTAGTTACGTTTTATCTTTGGATCCAACTAACAAGCAGGCCTAGATTTGATCATTTGTTTCACATAAGTTGAAAACAATTTTGGGGTCAAGCACGTTTCCTTGTGCCCTGATGCCCTTTTTTTAGCTTTAGACAACGGTATTGCCCTTGTCTCTCTTTGACAAGAAACACCCCAATAGCACATGCAGTCATGTAGATGACGGGCATAATCTGCGCAGACTGCCACTCTCACTAATCGTTGATGCTTGGCCGAAGGCAGAAACCCTCGGCATGATTGCGAAGGGAACATGCTTTAGCCACGGACTCAATGCATTGACTTTATAGTGTCGCCACGCACATGCTACTGCATGTGCGGCCCTTTTCCATGATTAAGATGATCATGTGACCCACGTGAGCCTCAAGTCGGAAAATGGTTTTAGGATAGACTGACTCATACCCATTTCCAAATTCATATTTGGGCATAGCTAAACCAGCAGAACCATTTCTGTAAACTGGAGAGTTGACCAGTGCTTCTATTTTCAGCTCTGGCGTTTCAAAATGATTGGGAATCTGGAACCCTCAAAAATAAATCAAAGAGCAACCATCAAAGTATCAACTGAGTTCCACCAGTTTCTACATATTAACTATCATTTAAATAAATATATATATATATATATATATAAAAGCCCCATCAGCATCTGAAACTAGAATAAAATGAGATATCATTCAGACAATATGAACTCTGAAACGGCAGGACTTGATCCAAACCCAACTATTAGGCACATAGGAAGAACTTATGACAGCCTATTGGCTCCTATTATACGAGAACAAAATCATAGAGATTGGAATTTTTCAAACAAGGCAATCAATGGACGCAGCCCTCGGGCAGCTGGTCCAAAGAAATTGACAGTTGAAGATTGAAAGATGGGACGAAAGGACGGGTGTCCCGGAGTTTCTAACCTCCCTTGAGACAAAAGAACAGGAGGGGCCCTCTTGGGGCCCCTTGGAGAGCCACCATAGGAACAAAAAGAAGAGCTAAACACAAAAGACCCTCAGATTACTCAAAACTTACTCATTTCTTTCGCTTTTTCTCCACTTTTTATCTCCTTTTCTAATTTTATTGGTTTTTCCCTAGTCATCCAATTGGCATGCATACGAGGAAAAAACATAATTGATTTCCCACTAGCACATCTTCATCGAGAATATGGTGTGTCACCCGTGTGTGTGTATACGGCGGAAAAGATATTCCTACCATAGAGAAAATAATGAACACATATATTCTCACTTTTCCATATTTTTCTTCTGAACTATGGTAAGAAACATTGATTTGCAATGCTAAAGTAGAAGATTTACAAATTCATTTCTGTTGAGAAAATCAAACTTCTTAGATCTACATATAGGAATAGTAGCACCTACTTGATAAGGGGCTCTTTGTAGACAAATATTTAATATAGATTAAGTTCCATAGAGATTAGAAGGACTTTTACCTACTGCTGTTGTTGCTGCTGTTGTTGCTGCTGTTGTTGTTGGGCCGCAGCAACATCGACAGAATTTCAGAGAATTGAGGACGGTTCGAAGGGCAATTGTTCCAGCACTTCATCATCAGAGCTCTGAGGATTTGTGGACAGTCCTTGGGGATTTCAGGTCTAAGCCCGCAAGCAGCTATCCCTACGGCCGCCTGTACGGGTGAATATGCAGAATAGGCTGCCTCACCAGTCACCATCTCCCAGATTACCATCCCAAAACTATATACATTACTCATCCATGATTCCGTAACACTTTCTGGGTCACCTGCAATAATCTGTTCACAACTGAAGATTACAAAATTTTCGTAACTTCCCATACAGAATGGACTTAAACCAAAAAGAGAGCAACAAACTTAGATGAGTGGGAAGTTCGTCTAAGATTGCACAAGATCTATTCACAAGCGTTGCATTTAAACTTAAAAATCCATTTCAAGAAGGATGAACTTCTGATTGACCTGTCCAATTTTCCAATTTCTACAGCCCAAAAAATATAAAATAAGAATGAGAACAAAGTCTAGAAGCTTCACGGATTAATTGGTAAATAATTTCTAATGTTTAAGGAAGTTAACAGGCTACCTTGGAGCTTAACAGATTAAATCATGTTTGGAGTTGAGAATGGTTTCATCTATACTTCCTTTTTGCTAAAAAGTGACAGAAAAATAAATAAAGCAGGCCTCCATCCAGATAAAATAGTTTGGTCCCTTGTGTGGTTCTCACACTTGCTTCCAAGAAGCAAATAAGGAATTACTCTGACCAATGCTATCTCTAATACGATAGAGCCAAGGCTATTTGTTTAATGAAACATATACAAGTGCTGAGATAAAGGTAAACAACTAATTAAGTGTAAAGCAAAACCATTATGAAGACATGTTAGGCATGCTCGAACAATGATGTTAGACAAGTGACATAAAGTTCTTTTTGAATAAGACTGGGCCTCAAAAGCCCTGTTCACATACATTGAATCCAAGTAATGTACTTGAACATATGGTTAAACTATCATATATGCCCTGTCATAAGGAACTACACTCCAGATAGAGCTTCATTTGGACAATGATGAGGTAATAGACTGTAATAGAGCAAGCAAGATATGATTCACAAAAACTTTACTGTCAAGGGCAACAGTGGTTATCATTGCCACAACACACATCATCAACATAGTTTCAGATTCAATAAGCTATGGTTTCTGCAACATCAAGTGCCAAACCATTGCTTTATCTGACTAATCATCCATTTTATATTATATGTCTGCAATTACCCTATCCAAATTTTAAAATAGAACAATCAACACAATGAAGAAGGTTTCTTAAGGAAGTATTAGACATCCATGCATTTTTTAAATCCTAAGCCATTTCCTTATTGTGAATAATAGTGGAATTTTTTCAATGATGCAATTCTATGAAATCTAGAAAAGAAGAAAACATATATAGCAAAACGGAAGCTGTTCCAAAACTCTATGTTGAAACGAAACCAATTCACCTTTAAGTTTCATGCAAACTAAAACCAAATGGATTCATTTCCCTAGAAGGTTCCACTCTCTGCCTTATAACTTCAAATAATATGTTGGACCTAGGGCAAAATAATCAAGTTATACAGTGCATGTTTGAGCATCCCATGGAAAATGAACAATTTCATTTTGTTACATTGGATTTGAAAAGACAAATCCTCCCCTGGTCATCAACTTCTAAAAAAAATAATAGTTTTTATGCTTTTGGAAACACAAAGGTATCATCCCAATGGATGGAAAATGCACACTTAGCTGTTAGGCTTGGTGTATTATCATTTGGATGGACTTGGTGTATCCCATGAGCTTAATGAAAATATTTTTTTTATTTATTTTTAACTTAAGAGTAAATGATTTAGGGAACAAACCTCAGGAGCCAGCCACCGGTAACCGTCAGTTTCATACTCCATCGCCTCGCCAACACTCTTGCAAGCAGTAACAACCCCCATGTCTCCCAAACAAGTATTCCCATGCCGGTCCAACAGGATCCTCTGCGTGTTCAAATCTCTGTATGCAACTCCATGGTCGTTCATGAACTTGATCCCTTCTGCCACATCAGCGGCAATCCTTATAATTTCCTTAGTCTGAAGTTTCTTGTTCTTCAGCATAACATCATGAATTGACCCACCTTCCATGAACTTTGTCACCACACATAATCCATGAACGTCATCTACACAAACACCATAAAACTGCAAAATATTCTTATGTCCGCAGGTCATCAGTTCCAGCAGATCTTTTCGGAGCTCGAATTCATATGAATTTCCCTTATCACACCCCTTGAGCTTCTCAATTCCCACCCTCTTGCCCTTATAAACTCCCTTGAATGTATTGGGTCCAATCTGATCAACAAACTCGAGACTATCAGAGTTCAGCAACCACTTCCCTATCTCGTCCCCACCTGATTGCACTGTCTGCCATTCATCAACGGAAACAACAAAGGATGACGTGGGTAAAGGCATCTGAAGCTCAACCTTCACACTAGAATTCTCAATCCCAGTTCTATAATTCGGTTCATTGCAATCCTCTTCAATCTCTCCAAGCCCCCTACCTCTAGTATTTTCTTCTTGACACCCACATAAACCAAATGCAAGCTTCATTGTTGTAGATTTTGGCTTCTTCAAAGATGATTTCAGAGCATTTTCAATCCGGGTTTTGAACAATTTCTCTTGGCCAGATTGAACCAGAAGCAGAACAATTCCTAGAGTGAACCCTTTTTTCTCAAAGATTTGTATCTTCTTGCAACAAATTGAAGCGCTATCCAGGGCACCGGACATGGCCGGCCACGAAATCGAAGAGTTACAAGCAAATATAAGCTTAAACACAGACCCTTGAACTTCATCATCAGACACCTCTTGAATCAAAATCGCTGGCTGGTCGTCGACGGATGCCTGTTCTATCAATTTGATATGCATAAACACATCTTTCATATCAAACCCCGCCTGCGCATAGCTGTAAAGAGTAATATCATGAAACAATAGGCACCAAGTTAGATAGAGATCTACTTAGCTAATCAGCATGTGACTGGAACGTTGAATGGAACACTAATGCTCTATTTGGTTGCTGAGAAAGTGTAGAAAGAGGGATACAATTTGGAATTGGAATCTTATCCCATCATCGCTGCAACTCAGAACCGGTATGAGATTCCCAGTTTATACCGTTGCTTTCTCAGCAACCAAACAAAGGATATAAGATTAAGTGTGCTCATGCTCAAAGTAAGTTCAAACCTGAGTGGTAATGAATCGTAGTGCTTGCGAATGTTGGAGACAAGTTTCTCTGGCAGCTGACTACCAGGATACAGCTGGGTTAAGTTCCGCACGACGCTGCCCCAGACGACTTTGCGACAGCTCTCGGTCCGAGACGGTAGCGGCGGCGAGTCAAGATTGAGCGAGTTCTTGAACGACGCGATGGCCTCGGACACATTGCGGCTCAGCCTCTGAAACCGCTTCTGCATCGCCGTAGACTCCTTCACGGCGCCAGCGGCGGTGGAGGGAGAAGAGGACGACGAGTTCTCCGGCAGGCCCTCCGATCTGTCTTGAGTACGCATCAACACTTGCTCCACCATGTCCTCGTCCGTGCTCGCGCGGCTCGACCAGCATTCCAGTGCTGCGGCCATTTCTCAACACGCCCACACTAATGTGGTTCAATCAGGGCCAACGTGGTGCCCAACAGTATTAATAATCTATAGAGAGAGAGAATTAGGTTGCGTTGTTTGTATTATCAGATTTCTGGGACTCTCCCATTTTTCTTCTGACATGGAAGACCGCAGAGAGTAGAGAGAGAGACAGAGGGAGGTGGGGATGGCTTGATTTTGGGGAGGGTGAGTGAAACAGTGAGTAGTAAGTAATAAATAAGGAGGGTTGATGAATGATGATGATGATGACCACGATGTGATGCTCCGCTCTCCGATGCAATTGGATGAGATTATGATGATGATGGGGGACGATGACAGCGGACGGTGATTGTGATACGTGTGGGCTTTTATCTACTGTCTTTTGGAGTATTTTTTTTTTTTGGTCCGACAGTGTCTTTTGGAGTATGTATCAGCGTTACCGTCCGATAGCAGTTGTGGGGCCATGGGGGGAACTGGGGACTATGGTGGCATATGGCGTGGTGGGCCTGCTGGGAAACCCCGACATTCATGGATCATCGGCGGACCTTAGCCATCGGAATTTTGATGCGTGCTTAAATTAAGTTAAATCGACACCAATAAGGCTCAAAGCAGATGTCTCTGTAGGTATTAGAACCCTCTCCATGATTTTCATTTCATTCATTAAGACATTGATATGTAAATTAAAATAAAAAATAAAGTGTTTAAAGTAGTTTATTTAAAATTTATTTAAAAATAAATAATTTTATAAATATATAGAAGATAATAAATTTTAATATAGAACAACATAGTTTGATAATATATCATAAGAGGCTTCATCTAATCTAATTGACTAGCTTGGTGGATAGTTTTTCTGTTTCCTAAGATAGCTTGTTTGGGACTTAGGGAGGAAAAGGAAGGAAATAGAAAAAAAATAAAAATATTTCTGTAAAGAAAATAAAGGAAAGTTTAAAGAAAGAAACAAAAAAAAGTGTGTTTTTTCCCTTCTTTATCCTTCACTATCCCTCATTTTCCCTTTCCTTTTATTTTCACTCTCTTCTATGTAAAATCAAAAAAGGAAAGAGAAAAATTTTAAAATTTTCCTCTCCCTTATCTTCCCCCAAGTTCCTGACAGGCTATATAAGCAAAAAATTGTAACAGTAAAATGCACTAGATTTATATTCTTACAATTTGAAATATTACAGCTTTAATTGTCTTTTCTCTTCCATTTTTTCTTTTTCGAGTTCTACAATTGAATAAAACTATGATTGGAATTTATAAATATCTAAAATAAAATTTCTTCGAATAGTCTATCAAAATAAGTTTTATTGAAAGGCTCATATCAAATATCTAAATTTAAATTTCATTTGAAAACTCAATGTGTTCTAAAAAATATTCAAGTGTGGTTTATTAATTTTCAAGTAGATATCAAATAAGTTTAAACTGATGCGCTCGTATATTAACGAGTTTTAAAATGTTTTCAAGTTTTAATTACATTTAACAAGTAAATCTTAATTGAGATTTTAACAAGTCAATACAAAAGTCGAGCTTGAGTGAAGTGAGTCATTCCCTAGGTGAATAAACTAGATTAATATAAATTTTAATCATTTGTTCTAGTCTCTTTAGCCTTCCAAATCAATTTATATAGTAAGTCCTTCTATATAACAACTAATTTTTGTATCAGACCTCTAAAACTATTAATTTTAATTCCAAATCTCTTCGTTGTAAACCAATAATTGAAATATGAGATAAGTTACATGGGTATCATGTAAATATAAATGACATGCACTTTATTCTTATATTATTTTATTTTTTTTTTGGGTTGTTTTGGGATATTATAGTGACGTGCATATTTGAGTTTTCTAACCTACTCATCTAGTGGAACCTGAGTACTAATAAAAACAAATTAGAATAATTGGTTTCTAGATGGCCTACGTTGATATAATATACGCATCTGACTGTTGGTGCTTTACAATTTTCCAGTGTGATATCGTTGGAATCAATAGTCTTTATTGTTTCAGTCACTGAGTAGCTGTTGTTTTAACCGATTATCATGTCGTACGTAGTTCTTTCTCGTATGCTAAATTTGACATGCTTAAATATTCGGAGAACGAGAGAAGTCAATACAGTAAAGTAATATATATTTCCCATTAGAGAAAAGTAATATGTCTTTTAAAAAAATTATATAAATGTTATCTCTTGTAATGTACACATCTATATACAAAAAATTCAAAGAGGTAGTTTGCTGGTCAAGATTTAAGGCTTAAGGGTATGTTCATAGTTATCAATACCGTACCGTAAATATTGGTACGTATCAGTGTACACCGCACTAGTATTAATAAGGTGCAAAGGGGTCCAAATATTGTCTCAGTTAACTTACAGCCTTGTACAGGGCGGTACCTGAAAGTGAGATTTTTTAGAAGGTCTGACCGATTGCTCGAACCAATATCAATGAGTACCAGCTTGCTGCGAGGAGATAGAAAAATTAGAATAGGTTGACCTTCTTTGAACTGATCACACTCCGATGATTAAGTTAGTAATCTTAATAAAAAAATGAAGTAAATAAAGACAATAAATGCGTGAATTCAATTGTCCATACTTTGGTTATTGGAGTTTCTGTATTTTATAGTGTAATCGATGGAGTGTTAATTTTTGTGCCTACTTTAGGGTCATCATGACCTATCTCATAGATTACATAATTTGTCGCTGACCGATTGGACATATGTCCAACTTTACCACTGTGCCAAAATCCAGCTACTCTGATGTGAGCATGGACGTCGCGTGTTGAATTGTTCCTGTATTAAATGCGGGTCATCTTCGTATTAAATGCTGAGATAATAGCATTAAATGCTTTGATTGTCCTTTTGGATTGGATTCTTCGCCTTTTGGCTTGGGCTCAAGTGGGCACGAAGTCGACAATGCGAGTCTGGCCACATTTTTTATTATTTGGGCTAACTCGTAGTTCAACTTCATTTATTTTATTTTTATTAGGCCTGACCAGGCGAATTGGGTCGAAATTCTTTGATCCACAATATTGATCGTACTGGCTTTTCTCAGCTTATTTCGAGATATTTCGACTGTACCAGCCTTCAATGACTTTTAATGAATAAATAACGTATTCCATTTTGTTGAATGATTTTTTTTTTCTTGTTCTATTTCTCTTTTAAATTTATTTAGAAAACTTATATGGTAGTGGTTTGTTATATTAAAAAACTTAGATTTTTGTTGGATATGTAATAGACAATGAAGATATGTTTTAAGTCATTTTGAAGTACTTAAAACTTATGATTTACTGTTTTGAAACCTCTTGGAACTACTTATAATTTTTATATATTTTGCTAGAATGAAATTTTATTTTATACTTTTATGACATATGCAAATATATGTTTTTTTTTGCATAAATATATAGTATTTATAGTGACAAATCCGATACAGTATGCCGGTACAATTCGGTATCAATAATATCGTTCCAATGAAAAAACCGGTACAGTGGTTAGTGTGAGATTGGTAACTATGAATTTGTTTATTCCAATTAGTTGAGTTAAACACAAGCTAGTCTGAACATTCATTTAACAAAAAAAATAAAAAAATATGTATACAAATATTTATCCTCGTTTAGATCAACTTAGACGATTGCTTTTTTGGGTAACTTATGAATTCTTACTTCTTTTTTATTTTAGATAAATTTCAAAAGTAAAACTTGAAAACAACCAAAAAACAAAAAAGAGGTATATAAACAAGGGACTTGCTAACATGTGCCATAAGTGTACATTTTAAGCATACTTTGTCTGATTGTACAAAGTGTTAGAACTTGTGTTTTTATAATTTTCAACATTGAAAATATAATTACCAACACTACATATAATCAGACAAAATATATTTAAAATGTGTCCTTAGAACATATGTTAACATTTGCCTATAAACAATATACAAGGAGAACGAGAGTTCAAACATATAATTTGCAATAGTCAATCCAATTTGAAAAACAAAAGGTTAGTTATGAATGAGAGTTATCCAAATTAGCTTGGGGCCTCGTAGTTTGATTGGGTGTTATGACTATCCTGACAATGTTAATGAGCTTTCAAATTTTGCAATTAATTAATTAATAATCACTGAGGCTCATCAAATGCACTGAAACTTTACTCAGCTAATCATTTTGAATCTAGTTGTTGATAATTATCTGATTACAAAAAGCACGAATCTAATAAAAACATACCTGAATTTACAAAAATATTTTTAAATAAATTCTATAAGTGATACGTGTCTGGTAATGTACACATTTGCATACAAGTACTTATTTTCGTTTAGATCAACTTATGATGTTGATTGTTTAAGTAATTTATGGCAAAAGCATAAAAAATATAAATATTAAATATCAATTAAAACTAAAATAATGATGGTTCATCAAGTGTAAGACACAGACAAGATTGATTAAAAGTGTGCCCCGAATGTACATAGTCGGTGGGCGTGCCGGAGTGGTTATCGGGCATGACTAGAAATCATGTGGGCTCTGCCCGCGCAGGTTCGAATCCTGCCGCTCACGTTTTCCTCATAAATATAATTTTTTCCTTTTTAACTTTAAACCTCGATTGACAGCCTTTTTACCGCATGTGCACCAAAAAAAAAAAAAAAAGGGTAGAGTTTTCATATCGTCTGCTATCATGTGCATGAGAAGATTGCGTTCCACGTAATTCACTTTTGGAAATTGGAGAAAATTGTCATTTAACAGTCCCAACGGTCCATGGGAGTTATTTACTAAACCCATCTAACCTGCACTTCATCGTGTACGAAACCCGCCCTGAACCCTAACCGTCCTCCTCCTCCTCCTCTCATCGCCCAAACAGATCCCCGTGTCTCAACCTCACTACTTGTCTCTATGTTCGTAATGATCAGTCCATTGAAGAAAACACAGGGTTCTCAGCTTTAGCGTCGAATCAAATTCCACAATAGTCACATTCGAATAAACGGCTGGTAAGTTTCTTTTCTGGCGCACTTTCAGTTTTCAATTCTCCTACATTGACTCTTGAATTTTCATTCAAAATTCCTGGATATAACTTGGAAAAAGATCATTACATCTCTATTTCTGACCAATTCTGATTTACGTTGCTTCTTTCGATTGCTTCTCCGTTGAATTCACAATCAGGATTGGGAAGAGTTTTTGGTGTGTGTACATGTTAATTGGCTTTTCTCCTCAGATGTTTTATGGCGTCCTCCAGCAAAACGCAATGCGCAGCTGAAGACAAACATCAAGAAGAAGAGGTATGGTAAAAAAGAAGCAGTATCAACTCGTATATATTAAAAACTAAACTCTTAACATAATTTTGACAATCTATTTTGGTAGCCGTAAATTCTTTGTCGCAATGTATTGAAACAATAGCTCAATCCGTATGTTCGATGAAATTGGTGGGGAGATAGGACAGCTTGCTAGAGATATTATTGTTGGGAGGGGCCAGACCTTAACACAATACACACATGTTTAGATATTTTTGTTGGGAAGGATGGGGTGGAATAGAAGTGGGAAGAGTGGCCTTGTGCTGTCTATGTCCTTTCTCCATTGTTCTCTCTCCCTAGTCCCTACTGTACTTCATTAGCAACTGAATTCGATGGGCAATGTTTTCAACACATTCCACTTACAGACTTGGATGGAGTGTAGGACGAGTTCAAAAGAAGGCAAGATAAATTGATAATTTATTTATTTTTTTCTTTTCAATGTTGGTGTAGTTTGAACGTTTTGATGATTTCACTCTTGCCTCTTCATGGGAAAGGTATCTTCTACCAACCACAATTTTCTATATTAGTGCATGTTCTTTCTCCATCCTTGTTATTCATTTTTCTCTTTTGCTTTTAATTTAATATTTGTTACATCATGTAACTTTGATGGAAGCAGAAGAATCTGATACTATTAATTATTTTCCTAGGTTCATATCTGAAATAGAAGCAGTTTGTCGACAATGGTTGGCTGATGGTCCAAAGAATTTGTTGGTATGCTTGGTTGGATTATAAAGCCCGTTTTATCAACTTCAACATTCTCTGAATGATAAACATGAACATAATTTGATTATCATCCATATATGTTGCAGTTTGCATCAACATGATAATCTTGTTTCTACTTGGGTTATTTTTTGGATAAGTAAACAGAATATTTATATAAATAGATCGCTTCAAAAGGGGAAGCCGCCCTTGTGTTGTTTTACTTGGCTTTGGTGATTGTTCAGCCATTGGAATTTCAATGAATTTGTGTATCAAGTGGATTTTTACTTTCTTTCCATCTTCAACTATTATTTTTGTCTAAGCAACGTTAAATTTTATAAATTCTTAGATTTTAGTTGCTATAGCTCAAAGCCTTGAAGTACATCCATACATCAATTTTTACAAATGATTTTCTTTTTCTAATCTTAATAAGCAAAAATCTGGGTTTCTTCTTCGTACAATCATTGTGTTTCTTTGAGTAATGGTAAGTTTGACGAAATTTTGTAGTAGCTATGTTTTTTCGTGGTTTATTTGAAACTATGTTACCTAGAACGCGGATCATTCCGGTACGTGGAACAGTAACGGGAACGTGGTACGCCACATATTCTAAATATGGTACGTTAGGGTTAGACTTCTATGAAGTATACTACTAGAATTAAAATACTTCTAGAAGAATTTTCTTCAACAATCATACATTTAATAAAACATAATTTATGTTTTTTCAAATTAATCATCTAAAAACACATTCTAGGAGTATTATGACCCATTTTCTTACATATTGTTATACCAAAATTCTATTTATCCTATATTTTTATTCATTGTAATTGATTTTTTCCCTTCGTTAGGTGACCTTTAAAGATATAAATAGAAAAAAAGTTTGGGATCGCTTTAGATTGCTAAATTCACTGTTTTGAAACGCTAGAGTACCATGTTTCGGAACGCCGTTCCAAAAATGTAATTCGCTAGGGTAGTAGTGTATTATGGTAACATAGATTTGAAATCTGGACTTGGCATAATCTTTGATGGGCTGATTGAACAGTTGGTGGTTTGTTAAAGGAATTCCATTTTTCTTGATCAGATATTTACTTTTCGTGGAAAATTTAAACCCATTTTATAGGTTTTGCAGTAGGAGCCATTGCATTATTTGCTTATGATGGCATATAAGGAGAGAAACATTTGATAAACCTTGTTCTGACTTAGGATTGAATTATGGTAGCTTATTTCACAAAATCCTTCTCAATGATATATTTGTAAAATTACTAAATAATTTTCCTGTAGTGTATTGTGATTTATTATTTTCTTTCTCGCTCAATCTTTTCCATCAGTTTACTTGTCAAACCTATTCCAGACTCATGCTGGCTGTTTCAAACTTTCTTTTTCCCCTTTCATTTTTATTTTTGAATGGGAAGTATCTTGGTTGAATATGCAATTGTTTTGGCTAACTTGTAATTTTTTTTATATAAACAGGATTTATTAGATTTTTGTTTTTTATTTTCCTGTTGTTAATCTTTCGGTGGTCAAATTTCAATGCTATATTTTGATCTTGAGACCACCTTTCTTTCTTAAATAAAGTGGTCGTGCAGTTCCTAATAGCTGCCTTCATCATTATTGGGTTAACTACGGCCACATGAATGTCTGTCATAGCCAAGAATCTTACAGCTTGTTTGGAACTTGGGGGAGAGAAGGGAATGGAAGAGAAAATTTTAAAATTTTTCCCTTCCCTCTTTGATTCTACCCAAGAGGGAAAGGGAAGGGAAAAAGAGGGAAAGGGAGGAAAAAATAAGGGAAAAAACAATCGCACACTCTCTGTTCTTTCCTTCCACTTTCTTTTTATTTTCTTTACAAAACCAAACAGGGAAGGGAAAATAATTGTCCTTCTTTTTTTCTTTCCCTTCCCTTTCTGTTAGAAGTGGTTTTGATGCTATGTTGCACTCCTACTTGCATGTAATGTAGGCATTCAGTATGTTGATTACGTCATGAATATATGTGGTAAACGAATTATATGAGTTGAATATGGTGAGGGTTGTATCCCATATTGAAAATTTGCATGGGAACCTAATTGATATTGTAGGCTAGCCCTTTTGTGGGGAAGATTTGGGTTGTCACTTATGGTATTTGTTGGTGGGATTTTTCGGGAAGGCTGGGCCGAGCTCTTAAGCCCCAAATGGATGAGTCCAAACTTCTCCCTGCAAGACAAGGGGGTTAGAATGGGTCGACCCTAGGTGGGCCGATCACACTCCGAAGATTAAGTTAGCAAGTTTAATCGAGAAGGATGAATGAAAGTTGTGTATGTCAGGGGTTAACTTTTCATACCTGGCTCTCGATTCCTCGGGTCTTTATAGAGTCCTTCAGGGAGTGTGTTTTGTCTTGGCCTATTAGCAGGCTCTCATGGTCTGCTGGTTAGGCATCATCATTGACGCTGCCTGGCTACCTGCAGGGTCTGGCGCACCGTTGTGGAGGATTCCGGCTGACCGGACGTGCACGTCAACGTTTGTGTGGGCAGCCGCTCGTGCATTTAATGCAAGTCAACTCCGCATTTAATGCTCAAAGACCGCTAGCGGGTTGGGCAAACTGTTCGCTGTCTGGGCTACGCTTGGAGGAGGTCGGCAGTTTGGGCTGGCCTTCCCTCATAACTGATTTGGGCCCCCAGGTAGCCCCAACTTTAATTCGAGCAGATTGGGCCTCACCCATTGGGTTGGGCCGGGGGTTATTCCCCCATAATTGCCCCCCAGCCATTGTGTCGTTTGAGATTCTGAAACGGCCAAGGGATGTAACAGTCACCCGGCCACGTAAATAGCGGGGATTTTAAAAAATTTAATGGTGGGGCGTTATTAAATCGACGGCCGACGTGACGCTTCAGCAGAGCGTCATGATTAACGTCGGTTTACTGTGCACGAACCGACGACTCTGGCGTGCATAAAAGACCGACGCCCTAATCAGTTGGGAGACACTTGATCTCTTTCCTTTGCCTTCTGAATAGCGTGTGCGTCAGCTGTTTCAGCACCCACCACTGTAAGTGTCTTTTGAGCCCGCGACTCCTCTGTTCTTCATTGCGTCTTGTGTCTCGACGGTTGTCCCCTGATGGCATCCCGTCTTCGAAAAATGTTAGATGGTCCGTCGGCCCTTGCCGCGTTTAGGGCTAGGTTTGAAGTCTCGGATGAAATCGGCTTAGAGTTGGTCGATCCCGAGGACTATCGCATGGGGGAGACCGAGAAAGGGGTGCCGTTCCCAGTCATTGCTATCGTAGAAGGGGGGCTTAGGTTTCCCCTCCACCCTCTTCTTCATAAATTCATAGTAAAAAATAAGGTGTCGCCCTCCCAATTGGCGTCGAACGTATATAGAATCTTCTTTGGCATGCTAGAAATAAATCGGCGCCTGAGGGTGAACCTGGGCCTTGCCGAACTGGACTACTGCTATACTCTTTGTAAAGTCGGAGGTAGTAACAAGGTTTACCTCCGTGTAGTAAAGAAATCCTTAGAGTTAGTGAAGTGTCTGCCTTCCTCAGGGAAGGGCGTCGACGACGTTAGGGTCTGGGTAACCGGTCCATGGGAGTTCGGCAACGTTCCCGAGAAGGATAGACCGGCGATTCGATGCCCTAGAGTGCCCGTCGAACTAGGTTTGAAGCCGATCTCTCGCACTGTGCATTATTTTAAGTTTCAGTTCGCTTCCATACTAACTCTCGAACTTTTTGCAGACACAAGGAAGCGGTCAAAAGCTCGTGATTGGTTGGTTAACTCTGACGACCTCAACAAGGTCTTGAACTACGTTGGTGAAGGTCGGCTACGATACATAGCTCGAGCAGCACATATCTTGCTTTCCTATCCACTGCGATACTCGACTTTTACTGCCGAGACTGGAGTCCCTCAGAGTGTACTAGCAAGATTGGCGGACGAAGGTGCCGAAGGGGACTTTGAGGAAATCCCTACTGGCATAGCGATCGAGAGGGCGCGCATCCCTACAGGCGTGACAGTTGCGGTTGCTCCACCATCTGCATCGCCTGGTGAAGAATGGCAAGAAGAGCGAACCAAATCACATAGTTCGGCATCCACCTCGTCACCATACACTGTGCCTCGACCGCCGAGTTGAGATTTCCACCCGAACAAGTGATTCGAGCCCATCACCCAGCGAGATGGACGGCATAAGTCTGAAGGAAAGAATGTTTGCTCTGGCGGGACAGCCGCTGAGGTCGGCCACACCCACTCCTGTCGAAACTCCTCCAGCCGAGCTGGTGGTAGCTCCCGTGGAGGAGGCCCCACCCGTGCAACAGAGGCCGGAGACTCGGCAACAAAGAAAGAGGAGGCCCGATGTCGCTCCAACTCCAGCGCCCAAGAAGCAGAAAGGCAAAGCCACGGTGGATGAGGTCGGCGAGACTGTGACCATCACTCCGGACATTCTGGGCCGTCCTATGACGACAGTAGATTCTATGATCGATCAGCCCGAGGTTGCTTTTGGTGTTATGAAGAGCGTCCTTCAGAAAAAGGACGTAGCAAAGCTGGGCGAAGCAAGCGACTCGGCCGTTTTTATGGGCGCTTTCCATGACTTCATACTGGTAAGACAGCTCTAACTTTTTGATGACTACAGTCTTTTTAGACACTTGCCCTAACAACGACCTTCTTCGATTTGTGTAGGGCTGTCTAAACTCCTTGGAGGCGATGACGCGCTTCCAAAAGCTTGCCGAGGTTCACCAGCAACTCATTGAAGAGCACGACCGTTTGAAGCTCGAGTGGATTGAAGCAAATAAGGAGCGGATTACCTTAAGGAAACAAGCCGAGCAGGCTTCCGCCGAGCTTTTGCTGACGAAGGCCGACTTTGAAAAGAGGGACAGGGATCTTGCCGACCTCGAGAAAAAGTTTGATGTGCAGTCCGTGGATCTGCACAATGCCAATGAGGAGGTGGAGACCCTTAAGGCTGAGGTGGCCAAGTTGAAGGTGGAGGAGGAGGCCATATTAAAGCGGGGTGAAGAGAGGGGAGCCAAGAATTTGGCTTAAGAGATGATGGACCTCAGCCGCACCATATTCCGACAGGGTTAGAATGGTGCCCTTATTGTGGCAGAGCTGGATAAGGCCTCCGACGTGTGGGGTCTTTGCCCGGACTACTTTGATACTACCGAGGACGGCGTCGTCTGTCCGAAGAAAGTCTTGGCTAATGCCCAATACGCACGGGAGCTTAAGTTAAAAGACGCGGCCGAAGCAGCTGCTGCTGAGAAGGAGAGGCTTGAAAGTTTGAAGACCGCAGCTGTACCCCCGGAGGATGTGGTAGAGGTTTCGCCAGGGGTAACTGCAGAGCCGGGAGAGAAGTCGGCATAGCTTTTCTTTCTCTTTCTCCATTTTTGTAACCACCAATGCCTTTTAATGAGAAAAACTCGTTTGTTGTTTATTACTGAATCTCCTTTATCTGATTTTGTCGCTTAGACTTAATTTCTTTCTTTAGCCTTTTTTGGCCGATCTGTCCAATTTGGACAGGATTGACACTCGGCTTTCGTTTTGGCCTTCTTTGGCCGACCTGCCCAACTTGGACAGGACCAAGTTGTTACACTTGGTTTTTGTTTTGGCCTTCTTTGGCCGACCTGCCCAACTTGGACATGACCAAGTTTTTACACTTGGTTTTTGTTTTGGCCTTCTTTGGCCGACCTGCCCAACTTGGACAGGACTAAGTTGTTACACTTGGTTTTTGTTTTGGCCTTCTTTGGCCGACCTGCCCAACTTGGACAGGACCAAGTTTTTACACTTGATTTTTGTTTTGGCCTTCTTTGGCCGACCTGCCCAACTTGGACAGGACCAAGTTTTTACACTTGGTTTTTGTTTTGCGCAGAATGGTCAGAGTAGAGTCGTTTGAATAACTTCATTTTCATTGATTCTTCAGCTGAACTTTATACATTTCATGGACTGTTACAGTGTCTGGGGTTTCATATCACTGGTAGAACTTCCTCAAGTTGGTCGCATTCCATGGTCGCGGCAACGGTTGCCCTTCTTCGACGGTCTCTAGTCTGTATGCGCCGATGCCAACCTGGGATGTGACCCTGTAGGGGCCTTCCCAATTTGGGCCGAGCTTTCCATCTGCCGCCTTCTTGGTTGCCCCCAATACTTTTCGTAAAACCAGATCTCCTGGAGCAAAGTCTCTTGGGCGGACCCGCTTGTTGTAAGAGCGTTTAAGCTGTCGCTGATACTCTGTGAGTCTGATCAAGGCGGTTTCCCTTCTTTCTTCGACAAGATCCAGGTCTCTTGCAACCGTTTGGTCATTAACACCGGTGTCAAAAGCCGCCGATCTGATAGTTGGTAGTCCGATCTTCAGGGGGATGACTGCCTCCACCCCGTATGCCAAGGAGAACGGCGTTTCTCCTGTGGACCTCCTTGGGGTTGTTCTGTAGGACCATAAGACATTGGGTAGCTCTTCTGTCCACTTCCCCTTGGCTTTTTCAAGACGCTTCTTGACTCCGTTCAGCATGGTTTTATTTGAAATTTCGGCTTGTCCGTTGCATTGGGGGTAGGCTGGTGTTGAGTAATAGTTTCTGATCCCCAATCCTTCGCAAAATGATCTAAATATGTTACCATCGAACTGGGTGCCATTATCTGATACAATGGCACGGGGCAACCCAAATCTGGTGACAATGCTTTTCCATACGAACCTTTTGGCATCAATTTCCCTGATGTTTGATAAAGGTTCCGCTTCTACCCATTTGGTAAAGTAATCGGTGGCCATAATGAGAAACCTTTTGTTGCCCGGAGCCCGAGGCAAAGGTCCGACAATGTCCAGTCCCCACTGAGCGAAAGGCCACGGACTAGTGATAGTAGCAAGATCTTCGGCTGGCTGGTGGATAATGGGGGAAAACCTCTGACATTTGTCGCACTTCAGGACGTACTGGGCTGCATCCTTCTGCATGTAAGGCCACCAGTATCCCTGTGAGATGGCTCGGTGTGCTATCGATCTTCCGCCGACATGACTTCCACATATCCCTTCATGGATTTCGAACAAGACGCTCTGTACCTGGTCCGGATGGACACAGTGCAAATAAGGACCTGTAAAGGAACGTCTGTAAAGTTCCTTACCTGGCGACAGCCAATACCTGAGAGATGCATGCTTGATTCGCCGAGCTTCAGCCTTATCGTCTGGCAGCTTGTCTGTGTCAAGGTAAGAAATGATTGGGTCCATCCATAATGGTCCCAGCTTCTCCGCTGTTAGGGCTTCCTCCTCCTCGCGGAAAATGCTAGGTTTGGCAAGGGTTTCCACGTTGATCGTTCTTCTCGAACCAGATTCCAGAGCCGTGGCCAGGGTCGCCAAGGCATCCGTATGTGAGTTGTTATCTCGGCTAATCTGTTGAAGCTTGTAGCTTTTAAATTGGCCGAGCAGTTCCTTGGCCTTTGCTAGGTACAACGTCATTCTGTCGTTCTTCGCGACGTATTCCCCTGTGATTTGATTTACGACAAGTAAGGAGTCCGAATATATGACGATTTCGGGAATTCGAAGCTCAATGGCTCGACGTATTCCGGCGAGCAAGGCCTCGTATTCTGACTCATTGTTGGAGGCAGTGAACTCCAGCTTGATGGCTTGCTCGATGGTTAGACCATCTGGTGTAACGAGTACGATGCCTGATACTGCCCCCCGGTCATTGGAAGCTCCGTCCACGTAGAGTTTCCAATGATCAGATTGTTCCCAAAGGTCCAGGGGGAGTTCACGTTGCGGTTGGCCAGTTGCTGGGGTCTGTTCTGCTTCTGGTGCCATCTCGACAGAGAATTCGGCAATAAAATCTGCAAGAACCTGCCCTTTCACTGCCGATCTAGGTTAGAACTTGATGTCGAACTCCCCTAACTCCATGGCCCATTTTGCAATTCTTCCTGAGAAGTCGGCTTTCCTTAGAAGAGGTTTGAGCTGGTGGTTGGTGAGGACGTTAATGGTGTGAGATCTGAAGTAATGCACCAACTTTCGGGATGCTACTACCAGTGCGAGTGTCAGCTTTTCGAGGGGTAGATACCTGCTCTCGGCTCCAAGAAGGGTTTTGCTGACGTAATAAACTGGGAATTGTTGCCGATTTTCTTGCCTGAGTAGGACCGCGCTGACTGCATGGTTTGACACTGCAAGGTAGAGGAAGAGCTCCTCGTGCTGGACAGGCGTGGAGAGCAGGGGTGGTTTGGTTAGGTAGTTTTTTAGATCGGCAAGGGTAGAGTCACACTCAGGGGTCCACTCGAACCGTTCCTGTTTCTTTAGGAGCTGGAAGAAGGGTCGGCATCTGTCCGATGAACGGCTGATGAATCTGTTGAGTGCAACGACCATTCCTGTCAATCTCTGAATCTCTTTGGCATTCTTTGGAGCGTGAATGCTCTGAATTGCACTAATCTGCCGGGGGTCCATTTCAATACCCCGATGCGTGACCAGGAACCCTAGGAACTTGCCTGAGCCGACCCTGAAGACACATTTTGAAGCGTTCGGCCGCATTTTGTAGTCTTTCAGGATATAGAGTACCTCCTTTAGGTCCGCCAAGTGGGTATCGCTCAGTTTGCTTTTTACCACCATGTCATCGATGTAGACCTCGACAGTTCTGCCGAGCTGCGTCTTGAACATCTTTGTGACCAGTCTCTGATATGTGGCTCCGGCGTTCTTCAGGCCAAAGGGCATAACTCTATAGCAGTAAATACCCCTTGGAGTGATGAAGGCCGTTTTCTCTTGGTCGTCGGGGTGAAGTGGGATCTGGTGGTATCCACGGTAGGCATCCAGGAAACTCATCCTCCCGAAGCCGGCGGTTGCATCCACAAGCTGGTCAATTTTGGGTACGGGGAATGGATCTTTGGGGCATGCCCTGTTGAGGTCAGTGAAGTCTACACAGACCCTCCATTTGCCGTCCTTCTTTTTTACTACTACGGTGTTTGACAACCAGCTTGGGTAGTTGATCTCTCGAATCGCTCCAGCTTCCAAAAGCTTCTCTGTTTCCTTCAAGATAGCGTCCACATGCTGGGTAGCTGCCCTTCTCCCCTTTTGGATAACAAGTCGGCAATTTGGGTTAACATTAAGGCGATGACAGGCGACGTCGGCGCCGATCCCAGGCATGTCATAAGGGGTCCAAGCGAATACTTCCAGGAAGTCTGTCAGTAACTCAATGAGGGATTTTTCCTCTTGTTTAGACAAAGAGGTGCCGATGACGAAGTATTTTTCCTTCTTCAGGTCCTCCACAGCTTTATTCTCGGGCATCTGTCCCACATCATCAATGGTGGGGGTGTCTTCATGCAGCTCCATCATCTGCACTTTCTCAGATTTTGTCTTGGTCGCACATGCTGTTAGAAAACACCGTTTGGCAGTCACCTGGTCTCCCCTTATCTCGCCAACTCCTGCTGGGGTCGGAAACCGAAGCAGCTGATGATATGTGGAGGGAACGGCCTTTATGAGGTGCAACCAGGTTCGTCCCATGATGGCATTGTAGGGGGATGGTACGTTAACCACCAGGAATTCGGTTTGTAATGTGATCTCTCCGGCCGTTACAGGAATCGTCACTTTACCCATGGGCCAGACTGGGTCCGAGCTGAAGCCGACCAATGGGTTAAGCGACGGTTGGAGGTCGGACTCCTTGAGCCCCAATTGTTTGAACAAGCTGTAGTACATAACTTCAGATGAACTCCCTTGGTCGATGAGCAATCTTCTTACGTCACAGTCCGCCATTCTTAACGTAACAACCAAGGCATCATTATGGGGGATCTGTACTCTAGCGAGATCCTCGTCGGTGAAAGAGATGGATGCATGGGCATTGCCGACCTTGGCTTTCTTGCTGAGTGGTTGTATCTGCATCACTTCCCTCAGGTGTGCAGCCTTCTGCATCTTGGCTCGGTACCTATGTGGGTCGATGGTTCCTGATTCGGCCGAACCGTGCAGCACGTTGATTACCCGAACCGGCCTTACTTCTGGTTCCTTCTGGGCTGCTTCCTGCATTCGTGGTTGCTCGGCTTCAGCTTTAGTCTTTTCCCGATCAATGAATTGGTCAAGGTGGCCTGCTTTGGCTAAGTCTTCCAAATGGGTTTTTAGATGCCGACACTGCTCTGTCTTGTGCCCCTTCTCGCGGTGGTAGGAACAGAACCTCTTCTGGTCCCTAGTTACTGGATCTCCCCCCAGCTTTGGTGGCCACTTGAAGAAGGGCTTATCACGGATCTGGGGCAATATTTTATAGATGGGGTCTTTAAAGACTGTGTAGATCCCATCAGTCACTCTTTTTTCTCGGCCGATGTCTTCTGATCGGGGCTTCTTGGCATCCTTCTTATTCGTCTTTTCGGCTGCAGCGCCGACCTTGTTGTCTCCCCCTGGGGTACGTCCTCGTCTAGCCGCGCATAGCGCTTGATCCTCAGCATTAGTTCCTGTATGGTGAGGGCTGGTTTCTTCATTAGGGATTGTCGCAAGCGGTGCTCCCTGGGAAGGCCGATCTTGAACTAAGTTACAGCTAACTGCTCGCTGCACTCGTCAATCTCGTTATAAGCTTCCCAGTAGCGTCGGGCGTATGCTCGCAATCCTTCTCCTTCCGCTTTTCGCAATGTCAGCAAGAAATCAACCTCCTTCGGCTGTAGGCTATTTGCTATGAAACGGGCTGTGAAAAGTTCGGCTAGTTGCCTCCAGTTAGAAACGGATTTAAGTGGCAATTTGTCGAACCACCGTAACGCCACACTTCCCAGGCTGGAGGGGAAGATCCGACACATCAGCACCTGGTCACTGCACCACACTACCATGAGCTGTTTGTAATGCCGAACATGGTTAATTGGGTCGGACTTCCCGTCATAAAGGGTGAACTTTGGTGGGGTGAATTTTCGAGGAATTGGATGGGATTCAATCTCCTCAGTGAATGGCGTGGATGCAATCTGGTCAAGGGCCTTTCTTATCAGGTCATGGGCTGTGCGCTCCTTAGTTTGCTGCCTTCTATCCTCCTGCTTTTCATTGTACCACTTTTCCCAGTCTTCCTTCCGCCGATCTCCCTCCGCTGGACTGTCGTGCGGCGGGGTTTTGCTCCTGTCCCTTCGCCGACCCGTGTGCCTGTTAACGCAACGCGCGGTACTAGGGGTGTAACTTCCTCTTACCGGTGGTGCTGGTTCGTCCTTGGCGCCAACAACCTGCTCCCGATCTGGGGACCCATCTCTCCTACGCCCATTCCTGGCAGAGAATGCCTCCTTCATTGCCCGCACCTGTGAGGTGAGGTAGGCTATCTCTTCTCCGCGCCGCCGAATTTCCCTCTCTGCTGCACGGAGCGTATCCTCGCTTGGGACCCACCCACTGGAGGGTGACGGGGCCAGATTCCGAGGATGGTTCCTGCTGAAGTTTCTGTCCCTAACATAGCCCGTATCCCTCCGCATTTCCTCTTGTGTCTCCTGGTGGCTTTCAGTGGGCGTTCGTATCTCTGACCTCAGTATTCTCCTTTGCCGATCTACTGGTGTAGATTGGCAGTGCGCCGAACTGGTCTGGTTTCTACTGGAGGAGGCTCCGAAGCCTCTCTCGTTGTAGTTTTCTTTCCTATGTCTCCGGTCGTTTAGACTCATGGTTTTTCTAAGCCTTCCCACAGACGGCGCCAATTGTAGGTGGGATTTTTCGGGAAAGTTAGGCCGAGCTCTCAAGCCCCAAATGGATGAGTCCAAACTTCTTCCTGCAAGACAAGGGGGTTAGAATGGGTCGACCCTAGGTGGGTCGATCACACTCCGAAGATTAAGTTAGCAAGCTTAATCGAGAAGGATGAATGAAAGTTGTGTATGTCAGGGGTTAACTTTCCATACCTGGCTCTCGATTCCTCGGGTCTTTATAGAGTCCTTCAGGGAGTGTGTTTTGTTTTGGCCTATCAGCAGGCTCTCATGGTCTGCTAGTTAGGCATCATCATTGACGCCGCCTGACTACCTGCAGGGTCTGGCGCACCGTCGTGGAGGATTCCGGCTGACCGGACGTGCACGTCGACGTTTGTGTGGGCAGCCACTCGTGCATTTAATGCAAGTCAACTTCGCATTTAATGCTCAAAGACCGCTAGCGGTTTGGGCAAACTGTTCGCTGTCTGGGCTACGCTTGGAGGAGGTCGGCAGTTTAGGCTGGCCTTTCCTCATAACTGATTTGGGCCCCCAGGTAGCCCCAACTTTAATTCGAGCAGATTGGGCCTCACCCATTGGGTTGGGCCGAGGGTTACTCCCCCACAGTATTATAGTTGATCCATGCACACAACTGTGTGGGCTCAAGGACACTATGGTGCAGGGTCACATCGTCCGAGGCTGACCATGAGCTGGTCGTGGTAATTGGACTCGACCACATTTGGTTAATTGTGGTGCATCGGTCTCTCAAGGACACAAGAGGATAAGGAAGGTGAAGTTGTAATGACTTGACCTGCGTTGGGGTTGTTTGAAGTCCCACATCAGAAGTCTGCATGGGAGCTCTTAAGTATATAAGGGGAGACTATGAACCCAATTGATATTGTAAGCTAGTCATTTTGGAGGAGGACCCCTGTTGTTGCTCATGTGATATTCTCATGTGAATTTTTTTGAGGATGTCTTTTCCATATAAATCAATTGATTTTAGCTATGTATGATAATGGTCGGTGATGCCTGTAATCTCTACTCTATTTTTGTTTTGTTTCCCCACTTGACAGTTTGTTCTTGTTTCTGGTTCTTGACAACTTAATTGCAAGAGGTCAAGTTTGAATAAACATCATAAAATTTGTTTTTATGTTTCCTAGTCATTATTTTCTTCTTCTTTTTCTTTCTTCCTTTTCTCTTTTCTCGTTACATTTTATACTTTTACTTTTGTTCCAATGATCTGTTGAGAGTTCTTTTCATGCTCCAGTTACCCTGAATGTCAAAATCTCTTGTGAACAACAATTATAAAGAATCTTACAAGGCATTGAATCTGATGCCACTATTAATGCTTTGATTTTGGCATCTGAGTGCTTATTCTGACTACGATTATTAATTCAAAGCCATTACTGACTACCATCTGAGTACTTATCCTGTTCAAATATGAGCAGAAACCAGTTTGTTTGATTAGCTCTCATTTGATGACCTCCAATATAAATTCCTCCAGCATTTGTTTGCAGGAAAAGGGTGCTGTTTGTTTGGGTTCTTCAAAGAGCTTATATACAGTCAAGTTTGAGTTGAAGTATGCTACAAAAAACTATTGCGTGGAGTACTACTTTGAAACCAACAACGATGGTAGATAAGAAATTCTGCTGTTAGTTATCTGCTTCAGTAATGGGGATCCCTTTTTTACTGTTTGACTACAATTCTGTTTGGCCCAGGAAAAGTTGCAGACTGGAGTTGCACTTTGCATGATCTGCAGTTGTCTTTTGGGGTGAAGGAATTTCTGGTATCTTTTCTATACGAATCTTGCACTTCAGACAGCACTATGTAATGTTTTCATTTCTTATTTTTTATTTTTATTCTTCACGCTTTGCATGAATTACCAGGTGATTGCACCTCAGAGTGCAAGCAGTGTGGTCCTTGATGCACCAGAGGCTAGCAAGTTGTTGAGTGCAGTTGCCATTGCATTGTCAAATTGCTCGAGGTGGGGCTGCTGCTAAATTATGAAAAACAATGAAAGTCTTTGTTTTTAACATTAAGATAACAAGCAAATCCCACTCATCAACGGTCTTTTCTTTTTGTTTGTTTTTAAAAATTCTTTCTATCTCCTTTGGAAAAACCAAGTTATCGAAAAAATTTTGTTGTCATTGAAACCAAAATGGTTTCCCTGCTGTATATTATTTCTACTGTAGTACAGTTTGTTCTATTTGTAATCAGAAGGTTAATTGAACTTTCATCCTTCTACACTTTCATGATGCAGTTTGTGGCCAGCATTTGTTCCAGTGCATGATCCTTCTCGGAAAGCATACATTGGTATCCAGAATATGGGGACGATTTTTACTAGAAGATTTGAGGCAGATCGTATCGGTAGCCAGGTTCCATTGCAACTTATGCATTTGGAGGGGTTACATGAATTATTTGTTTCAAAGTTTGTAAGTCTCCTTCATAGTCTATTTTATTGTAGTTTATTGTTTTTCCTTATATTTGTGACATCTTGTGCTGCACCTTTTAATAGTTCTTCCTCTTCACAACTGAGAAGCCAGAAATTTCTAAAAGATTCAGCTTTCATTGTTATTATCTTGTTGTACATGTGTTTTTAAGTGATAAATGTTGTTAACATCTTTGCCCTGAAGAGCCACGCAGTCTGATTCTTCATAAGCCTGAAAGTTCAGTATGATCTTTCTAATCTCTATATTGTTCTGGTTGGTTTACTTTTTAATTAACATGTTGGCATGCCTCTGTGCTTGTTTCATCTTTTCGTGCTCAAGCTTGTGCATGAATGTCTTTACGAAGTTTATCATGTCATGCGTAGATGTTGACTTCCTCATCTCATTCTTTACTCTTTGAGCAAGCTTAGTTTCTCATCCTTCCAAGTGATAATATATTTTTTGATGGGTAATTTTTAAAAAAAATTCCCTATTGAAGGTATCATCCACATTGGACTTTTCGGTGCATCTCTTCAGAGTCCATTTTAGAATGAAGCTAACCTACAGAACTATTGCCTATGATGATGACAATGAAGTACAAGGAGCTAACATCGAAATTACTGAGTCTGGTGACAATCCTGGAGGTGACATCCACAACAAAACACAATGGGATGATGATTGTCCTTGGAGTGAGTGGTATTCTGCAGTGGACCCCTTAAAAGGTTCTCTCTCTCCGCTTTTAATATTCACAGCATATTTTCATTCCTATTCTATGTTGTTATGCCGCTATCCAATGTTGGATATGAGTGAGATCGCTGAGGATTGTCCAGCGAGGATTCAACATCTGCATGCTAGTTATGCATTTAATTTATGCTTTGTTCAAAGATATTCTTGTTCTTTTGTTATTACGCTTAATACCTTAGCGTTTGTGAGTTAACTTGCTTGCTGTTTACCCTTGGCTTCAAACCTCTATAACAGTGTAAGATAATTAGTTTCTCAATTTGGTTGAATCAAATGCATGCAGGATTTGATGTGATTGCCATATGGTCAGAGAAAACTGTTGAAAGTTCTGTGGAAATGGCTGAACTGGAAAATGCTTCGCCCCATGAAGCTGAGAAGTGGATCATATTTCCAAATGTGTCTCCAAATTTGTAAGGGGCATTCTTTTATTTTTTTCTTTTTTTTTATTACTAGATAGTATTCAAATAACTTATGATTTAAGTGGCATGTGTAAGTGCATAGCATAAAAAAGAAATAAGTGGTATGAGTATTTGCCAAGTTTGTAAGGATTTCTCTTTCGGCCATTATTTGCCATTGATTTGGATAAATAATGACAATCACTATGAGAATCACTCTCTGAAATAGCCATAGAATAAGCTTCCTATCCTGCAGAAAATTATTATTTCTATTGGAAAACCAAAGGTGTTGGAAGGTTGGACCATTGTGACATATGTTAAAATATTTTCTGCTTTTGACATAACTGCGGCCAGGTTGCGTCTTTGCTCAGATGACTAAAATGGCTGATTTATAGAAGGAATAATGTGCCTTTGGTTGAAAACAAATTGAATCGAGTAGGAGAGGAGTTGATTGTCAAGGCCCTAAGCAGATGTACTCCTTTTTTCTTCCCCTCTCTCTTAAATCAATCTCGAGCTTTAGAATCATTAACCTTTTCACATTTAGCTCAGCCAACCTTACTAGTTTTTCTTTTTGTCCTTAACTCCTTTCTCGGCCTTGGACTTCACATCCATGTTTTGATTCCTCTAATGAAAAGCGTTTTGGAATGAGAAATGCTCAAATGGTTGGGATCCTTTTTGCATTTAAACCTGAGAGGTTAGGTTGTCTTGGACCATGGTTTGTGTCCAGCCACCAAATTGTTGAAGCTTGAAATGTAAAAGATTGAAAGGTATGGACTTGAGCATTTTCCTTAAAGCCTTAGCCATTTCTCCAGGGTCTGAGACTTTGGAGAATGAGCTTTTCCCTTGAATCTCACTGGATGCTTATAGGGATGAAAGTGAGGCATCAGGTTTAAGTTGCTTTGCCTTGATGAGAATTCTAAAAATCAGATTGGAGGTGAGGTAAAGTTAATCCATACGGTTTTATGAAGCTTTGGCAATAATCATAAACTAACTAAAGACGAGATTTTATACTGTCAGTAGTTGGTACTTTTCCTTCTGCTATAAGTCTATAATTTTTTTTTTCCGCAATACAAAGAAAGGGAGTTGGTGGAATAACCTTCAACACCAAGTGAGACATAATAAAAACCAAAATTGTATAATTTAAAGTGCCTCTAATCTACAAAATTATTAAAATGTGCTGTACATAAGAATTTGGTTCTCTGAATTGAAAGGAGTTAGAACCATGTTACTTCATTGGAATATATGATAGTAGTCCTCTCACCTTTGCATGTGTCATCTACAGGATGACTTACCAACATAATATTGGGCATTCATAAAATCGTGCCCATAACCTCTTTTGAGCATATGCATTAGGGGCTGATGTCTCTGTTGCTCTTCCTCTCTATCAATTCTCTCCTCCACCCTTTTTCTGTATTATCCAAGCTATATTCAATTCTTTTGAAAATCCATCAACAAATACATCTGGTTCTTGAAGCATGTAAAAATATTGTTCTAATTCACCATAAAAGTTTTCCCATGAGATAGTTTGGTTCTTCAGAACTTAAAATTCTTTTAACTCAATCTGTTCATGTTCATGTTCATGTTTTGATTTTATTTGTTGGAGATTATGTACGAGACTAAGTCATATTTGGAGCCTACTAGGAATCAAGGTGCATTTATTTATATATGAATGGTATTTGAAAAAAAAAAAAGTCATGTTATATGTAAAAAAAAGCAAGACTCATGAACACGTGCCGGATTTTGGTATCCGCTTGTGTAGAAAAATTCTACACTCTCTGTCTCCATGCATCAAAATTTAACTCACATTATTATATTTACGATTTGGACCACCGAGTTGCGTGGAGTAATTTTTTGTTGCGTGAGCCTATTGTTCACCATACTACTGACAATGACCAATGGAAAAAGGCATAACAGTAGCCCAGGTCCCATTCTATCACCAGCCACTGTAGCCCCCACCATTCGTCTCCCTAAACTAATGGTTGGGACTCGTTCTTTTCCCTTGGTGGGAACTTACTTGTCAATGTAAGGTCCGTCGTCCGTATATATATATATTTTTATACATTCCTAGTAGTTGGTACTTTTTTTTTTCAAACGAAATGGACTTTCTTTATTGTATTCAAACGTTGAGTTTGGATATCTCCTATTATAGATATGCCTTCTCCTATGGTGTTACTGAATTGAATTTTGGGCTACTGTTTGGAATATGTTGGTATAACATAATATCATCACTGTTCAGCACTGATGGGTCCGTTGGAAACACAATTGGATTTGCTTCACAATTGCATCTTTTGGTGAATGCATTGGATATGTCCTTTGAGGCTCAATTTATGGAAGATTTTGTTTCAGGTTTGAAAACTCTATATGATTCACTGTCATTTTTCTATTATGTATATTGTTTTAATAAATCACAGCTTTGGGTTGTATCAGTTCATGATGTGACTTCAGGTCTTAAGAATTTTTCACCTTTATTCTTCTTTATGGTTTGTAGCAGTTGAAAACTCAGGATCTGATAATTTGAAGTTTTCAGCAATCATACCTCCACCAACTGTTCTTGACCGTGTGCTCAAAAATCTCTTCCAGGAGGGTACATTTTTCCTGTTTTCTTTTATTTTCTGCTGTTGATGTGATCGATAGTTAATTGATAACTGGAACTTCTCAAGGCCTTTAAGCTTCTCTTGCATGCTTAAGTCTGTTTATGAGTTTTTCATTTTCATCTCTATTTTGCATTGGAATTGAAGAAAGAAAATTTTCTTATTGAATTGTTTCTTACTTAAGTGCATATTTGTATGCATCCTCTGTGCACGTGTGAGACCATTAAATCCTATTTTTGAGTAATCTACATCCTACTTACGAGTCTATTCGGCAATGTCATTTGAGAATGGCTTGTCACCTATTGTTCTTGAATTTTCTTCTTCATCTTAAAATTTTCATCTTAGAAGCAAACTCTATTTGCTTCTGGTTTTAAGTTGGAGATGGGTTTGGCTCACAAAAGCAAGAGTCATCTACCAATGGACCCCATCCTCCTCAACCTCTTTGGTGAAAATATTGTACCATGTTTTTCATTCTATTGACTTCTTTCTCTCAAGCTTTTAGAAGTCTCTCTATAAATGTAAATGTAAGATGATACAAAACTCATTCCATTTCCATACACCACCTCAATTCTGTAGCTTATGGTTTCTATTTTGGTGTAAGTTTTTGTCCACCATGGGCCCCTGGGAGTGTAGTTTTCCTTGTTTTTATTATTATCTTTTCTGCTTTGCGGGTCTATCAGTTCTTTTACGGGCTTTTATTGTGGCCTGGTAACTTCCTATCATTTCTTTTGCTTAGCTGTTTAAATCAATCTGGAATCTGTACGAGTGTATATTTGGGATTTAAATGAGCAAAGAAGATGTGGGAGTATCCGCATTATCCATGTACCACCTCACAAGACTCCCACAATGGAACCTGAATGTGATAAGGATATGAGATGGCAATGATGTGGCGGTCACATGGTGGGGCTTTGTGGAAAATTGGACCCATGTACCCACAACACGAATAACAATGGTTTCAATTCATATATGTGTGTTTAAGTTTTGCAGCTATGGTAATTCGCTAGAAATTCCATTAATGATGTGACTGAAGATGATTGATTAGTGGCATAGCAAACTGAGTTGAGCTTTGTTGCAGGAGCTTGACTCACTTAGTCTAGATGACAAGCTCGTAGCATGCTAAGCCCAAGTTGCTATCATTAACTTTGTTTCTGTCATTGCATGCACCTCTTAGCAGTTGTGAAACATTTAACCTTCATTATGAACAATTTAATCATTGTTGTGGGATGTGTAGTAGTGGATGGGTGGGTGGGGTGTGTTTCATAAATCACGCTGAAGGGACATTGTTGTTAAAACAGGTCGATTAAAGAAATAAACATACCTGGAATCTACTATGCATTTGCAATTTCACAAATTTTTTGAAAAACATTTAATTTGCATGCAAATTTATAATGGACTGCTTTGTGATTGGAATTTTAGACTCTAGAATTAAATGCGAATGGACCTTAATATCTCTTGTTTACTTCATGGCTACTGTCCTTATGCAACCTGCAGGAATGCAGCTCGTCAATTATACTGAGGGTGAGCATAAGAATTCTCGAGCTATTAAAGGCGGACCACTTGAATCACTTTTTGCACAGTTTTGTTTACACTCACTTTGGTTTGGCAACTGCAACATACGTGGTATGTATCTATAAGTCAATAATGATTTTGTTGGATGCTGACACTCTGTTAGAGACACTAAATTATTAATCATCTACCTGCGATTTGTTTGTAATAGGTCTTTGGGTATGTAGACTCATTTACCCCGTTTTGACTATGCTTTTCTCATATGCTTGATTAGCCATTGCCGTGCTCTGGATAGAATTTGTTAGAGAAGTTCGTTGGTGTTGGGAAGAGTCACAACCCTTACCCCGGATGCCAACCAATGGTGCAATTGACCTGTCAACTTGTTTGGTCAACCAGAAACTACACATGGTAATAATGCATAATTTCATCCACAGAATGTTAACAGGATTAGTTCCTTGTGCATATCTTGGACATTATGCTATGAGAATTGAAGATTCTGAAAGACCACATGCTTTGTATGCCTCTCTCCCTCGAAGAATGTAGGCCTTGAATCATTGTTTCAATTAATTAATTCAATTAATTGCATTTAATTTATAATTTAAAATTTATACGTCAAGAATTTTTAGATTGTATGATGCTGGTAGATACCTCCATTCAAGTCTTGTTCTTCGTACCAGCTTGGGGGCCTTTATAGATGCTGACGTTGTAAAGCATGCTTGTAGTCTTGTAAATAATGAGCCAGTTAACATTTATAGTTTCAGGGAATTATTTTTAATATATTTATGGTAGCTATTGTTATGGTATTACTAGTATCCATTGCAGTTAGTCGGTGATTTACAAAATTGAAAATTTGCCCTGAAATTTTACTGCCAAAGTAGTGCTTCAGAAGACTTTAAGTTGCTGAATGTGCACAGAGGAAAATGTTGTGCTAACATCTGAAATTCAACCACTGAAATCCATACTTTTTCCTTAGTAACTACAAAAAAAAAATTGTCACTTAGAAAATAACTAAAGGTGTTCCTGTGCAGTGCAAGTAAATTCCCTTTGGCTGAAAATTCTGGCCTCTGTTAAGTGGACTTATATTTTTAAGTGGTGCATCATTGCATGAGATTAGACCAACTTTTTTGAAGAATCAATCTATTTTGCAATTTTATGCGGTTAATGGGTTGTCAACCAGCCCCTTGGTTTGCTTGATGGTTTTTTAGGTTAAGCTTAACGTCCTTAATTTACAATAGTTGTAGTAAGATGATTATTTGATTTTGTGATATTTGTAATTATTGATTTGATTTTGTAGATGTAGAATTAATCATTAAAAGAATTTTACTTGTATAAAATTCATTCCCCTCTTTTTTCTTAGGTCATCTGTCCAATGATTGGGTTTCATTAGAAGTGGTAATTCTTGGATTGTTGACTTTCCAGAGATCTTTATAGTGGTGTGTTTGGTTGGAGATTGTACCAGTTGCATGTCAACATATATTTGCCCTCTGCTAAAATTACTGCAGCGAGTTCTAGTCAGTCAGTTCCAAATTTTGGATTACATTTTCCGAGAAATGTCCAATGGGCCAACCAGTTAGAAGTTACTTTATGCTCCAAGAGCATTGAATTTTGCTAAATATAAGAATGCCTTTATTTTATTTTGTGATTGCAATTTGATAGCTACCTTTTTTTTTTGTTTTTTGGTTAAGCAAATGAAATTTGATGGCTATATATTTGCAGCTCTTTCTACCTCTAATCCTCATAAATTGGAACTGTTCATGCATGTGACACTTTAGATGTTTGAGTACTTTTTCTGATTTGTTTCTGTTGGGACTTCCTTTTTCTCTTCATGCTTATCTTATTTATTCTAATTGATAAAGGATGTGTTTTTGCATGGCTTCCTGAAAGCAAATTCCTGTCAGTATTGTTTTCAGTATGTTAGCAGTAGCCACTTTGTTGCAATTTATGCCGTTTAGCAGGGGATATTGTTTATGGAAACTGCTGTAATAACATGCTGTCACAGTCTTGAGTTCTCTGAAGCACCCATTTGCTTTTTTGTCTATATTTTTACCTTTTGGGACTTCTCCGGAATTTATGGTGATGACAGTCATGAGACCATAATTGTATTTGTTTGCCACTTCCCTGTTCAGCTTGCAATATGCATTGAAAAGAAGCGTCAACTAAGTCAAAAGTATCAAGATGGTGGTGAAAACAAAGGTCAAGTTTCTGCTCGAGTTGAGGTTGTGTTTCATTTAACCTTGCTGTTGATATGCTTATAATGTCTGTGTTTGAGAATCAATAAATATGGTTCTTTCGCTCTATGGCATGAAGTCCTATGTTACTGCAAATTGCAGGAAGTTGATCAGGTGAAGGGAAAGTCATCTCATATGAGGGTACCTAATGAGGATTTTGTGGGGGAACGAGACAGGTGAACTAAGCAAGTGAGAACTCCTTTTGTTTTTGTAGTTAAAGTACTAACCTTATTGAGGCTGTGGAATTATTTTGAACTAGGTTATTTCTTGTTTTCATTTGTCATTTTTGTATTCGTTTAAAGTATGATGTCTGTAATATTATATTTTGGAAATTCATTTAATTTGTTATCTTGACGTTTTTGATGTCTGTAATATTATTTTGGAAATTCATTTAATTTGTTATCTTGACATTCTTGACATTCTTGACTACTATGCTTAGGTTGTCTTCATGGCTTTCATGTGAAGGAAGAAAAGAAACTCCTACGATGTCATCGATACAGTGATTCTTTTAGATTAGGCCTAATAAACAATAAAATTTGCAGATCTTTGTGTGTTTGGTCCGATATTCCATAGACAAACTATTATTTAAAGATTTTAAATGTCTTCTGCCATTTCTCTTATTTGTTGAAATGATACTTAAATATTATAGTGGCTTGTATATTTCTATTATTTTGATGTTGAAGATTAGTAAGAACCTGAAACTCATTTCACTAGTTAAGACCATTTGGAATATGAGAAGCAAGAATAACAGCAAGTGGCATTATTAAGTCTTTGAAACCCTAAATTTGAAAGTTACTTGCAGTAAATGGCATGTTCCAGTATCTATGCAACTAGTACCCAAAGTCTTTGTTGCTAGTAGTTGCTTGCCAAATTAGCGAACTTAAAAGATAAAAATTTTACCCTTCTCTAATTGTTTTAAGAAAGTTACTTGCAGTAAATGGCATGTCCCAGTATCTATGCTACTAGTACCCAAAGTCTTTGTTGCTAGTAGTTGCTTGCCAAATTAGTGAACTTATAAGGAAAAAAAAATTTACCCCTCTCTAATTGTTTCGAGCTTCTCATCGTCATTATCATACATATCCTATTCTTTTAGACTTTTAGTTACTTATTTCAACATACACGAAGTTCTACAAACATCCTGAATTTGGTACATAATTTTCAAAAAAGTCCATCTTGGATTTGTTGTGACTTGTGAGTAGACATCTTATTCAAGTAGAAGCTAATTATCAATCAATGGAGAGCTTCACATCTTGGTATTTACTATGAAGTATTGGACAACCTTATAACTTCAAGATAGACCTGATCGCTGCTGATGGATAGGGATAACATTTACTATGCATGGGTGTCCAAATAAAACCACTTTTGGAAAACTCGAGTTCATGTTGCATGGAACTATGGAAGTAGCTGGTGGGGTGATACACACCACAAGAAAGGATTACAGACATTACATGTTTCTGTTACACAGATGTTCATTTATGGAGTCATGAGGAACTTTATTCTTGATTGGTGTAGTTAGTCAGATTCTTAAGCTTTTCAAGGTGGGTGAATTAGGCAACAGGCACATTTGCTTTTACTATGACATTACTAATTTAAAGTCCTTTTCTTGTGGCTGACATGATTTTAATAATGCCTATGAGTCTTGAAAAGGTTTATCTTAATGGAGAATTTTGTTTAAATTGAGCCATTGGTACAGCTTGTTTACATGGATCTTATTGACTCTGTGTCAGGCTGTTGGTTGAAGCCTATCAGCCAAATTTCCTGGCTATGTAACTTAATATGGTGGCAATGTAGTATGTTCTTTTGGGATTGTTCCCTTGGCAACTCTGTGGGTTCTCCTTCTGAGTTCGCATGCTGGACAGGCTCGGTGGTCTGGCTGGTGTGTGCTTTGTAGTTACTCTTGGCAGGGTTTTTTTGTTAGATCATTGTCTGTGATATTCTGTAGGCCAATAATTGTCTCCAAACTAGATGAATAATTCTATGAGCCATTGAATGTATTTTAAGAATCAAGCCAATATTGGTCAGAGATGAGAAATCCCACTTCTACGAGTAGACTTACTGAAAGAAAATTACATCACTAAACCACTGCTAGCTATGGTTGCTGTATAATATGCAGTAAGTAGATATTATGATGTGGGACCTTCTGCTTATTGCCCTTGTTTATATTCCATTCATTTGATTCATTCATAGCCTTCCTGCTCACTATGCAGCTCCTCAATGTCAGATTGTTTGCGTCATCCTGAAACTTCTGTATTTAGGTTTAATGCTGAGGCTCAGGATGTTGTGACATCTGCTGATTTAAGGCCTTCATATTGTACCAGGAAAGGATCAGCTGGTGTTGTGGGTATGATGCTCCTAAAATCATACCAGAATATGCATGTTCCATTCACCCAGGTTGTTTTAACTTCAGTAGACTAGCTATTTTCCAGTTGCCTTTTCTGATCTCCAGAATTTTCAATAGAACATTATTGATTTGTTCTCTAAATTTGTTAATAGGATGCACCACTTATGACAGAAGACATGCATGAAGAACGACTCCGAGCTGTTGAAGCCTTTGGTGATTCATTTGTAAGCTTAAGCTCTTCATCATATGAACTATTTCCCTCTCATTGAACAAAAGGTTATGTGGTATTAGTGCAGTGGCACTTGAACAATTCATCACATACCATATTGGGAACAGTGAATATTGATTGAGCTGTGGAGTCTCACTCTTCTAACCGCAAGTTTTGTAGAGTGGACCATCTTGTGCATGCAGGGTTGTTTTGAAGTGTAGAGATTCTTCTGTTTTCTTTTTTAAAAAATTGGGCACTTGAATGGCATCCTGTATCTGAACCTTTTTGCTTAAAGTCATTGAATTCTGTGGCTAAAAGGCTAAACACGTGCTTATGTGAATTGCATAAGAATGAAACTAGTCAGGTTTGTTTCTTTAAGGTGCATTGACGTACTTATGGTCTTGGATTTGTGGTTTCCCCTCCACAAGTATGACATGATGAATATATCTGGTTCCCTAGACCTTATTATAGCCACTGGGCTGGTCCCAGTGTCAGTCCAAAACCCGAAAGACAATATCTAAATTGAGATAGCCTGCGGTAGCATAACTAGTGTTAAGTTCAACGAGCTTTCATTTGGAGATTTAGCCTTGATTGTGAACAGTGGCGGAGGGAGCATGTGCCCAGAGGGGACGGTTGCCCCCCCTCAAATTTTAAAAATTTCACTTTTACTGTAGTTTTTTAAATTCTTTCAATTTAGCCCTTGAAAATTTACAAATGCCCCCCCCCCCTCTCAAATTTTCAAATATTCTATTTCTATTTTGCTTTAAAGGCCCATATATATATGTATATAAATTAGTATACATTGTACATATATATGAAAGTCAAGTGTTCTTGTTGATTACAATTTTTTTTTTGTTATGATTAATGGTTGCCCTCCCTGAACGAATTTTTTGACTCTGCCATTGAACCCTATCATTGCACCTATGAACTGGCCTCTAAGAAGCATGGACACGGATACACAACATAAACACGACACGACGTGGACACACTGGCACGCTGAATTTGAACAATGCAAGACACGGTATGGCAGGGACACGGAAAAAGTATATATTTTGTGTATTGTTTTGTCATATATAGAAATATTTTACTCAAAGATAGATAATAACACTAAATAAAATTAAAAACCGTGTATTCTATAGGTTAAACATCAAATTTGGTATAAATCACTTTGCTTTCATTTTACAATTGGATTCCAAGTTTTTTTTAAAACTTGCAACATGTTTCATATGTCCAATTGACAGACACGAATGTTCCCAAAGTGTCTGAAGCTTGTCCGATTCTAAAAAAATAATAAAATAATAGGACACATTTAGACGCGTGTCTGACACTTGTTAGGGGAGTGTCTGATGAGTGCATGTCCGACATGGATATGACTCCTTTTGAGAAGTGTTCACCCTTCTTAGACTGGCCTAGTCATGAACACAATATTAGCCCCATTGTTACCCAGTTTTTATTTTGCTCATCTTTTCTGATGCTCCATATTGGTATTGGTTTATAAGCTTGGTAATTATTTTCTTTCACCCTTGTGCGCGTATTCTCGAGCTCTCAATTTTCTTGACAGAAAGTGTTCTGCATGCAATTTTTGCATAGAATGATATACATATATACATTTGTATTTATGTACATTTCTTTATATAAATGGCTATGTGGTAAGTCAAGGGCATGCTGTTGATGAATGGTTATACATATACATATTTCAGCATATACATATACATATATATCAGCATATTGTTGATATTGTAACTACTATGACTAATAATCTCAAAGCATATGATGAATGGTAATGCTCTTAACTGTTTTGATAAACTGGTACCACTTTACTTGCATCAACTTTGATGGAAATTGTGATATATACGTTTCAATTTTGGATCAGCAAATGTCTGGAAATCCTCAAAATGAAGAGATTCTAAGAAACTTCTCCTTTCTTTTATTTGACAAGTGAATTTTAAATCATTGCTCATTGCTTGTGGGAAACTATGATCACATTCATTTCATATTTTCATAACTTCCCTGCTACCTGTTGTCTTTGTTTTCAATTTTCTTTTTTCACCCTTTTACTTATTTGATAGGATATAACTGGGTACTATGTTTCTTCTGATTTTTGTTTTCAAGTATTGCATGATGTGTTGAAGTCTGTAATTTTGAAGAATGCATTGATATCAACTGAGAAAATATTTTCTACCATTTTGTTACAGAGCTTCTCTGCTGAGTTGGAAAGAGATATATTATCTTCAGGTAATAAACTACTGGTTTTTAAACTTTTGCAGTGTTTAGATTTGCTAAATATTTTGGATGTCATTTATGTTGGCAGTCGTTCTACTCTTTCCAGTAAATAACTAGAAGCCATTATTATATAACATGTAACTGCAGAGGATGTGTGCAAATTTTCTCTGCTCCTTATATAACATGAAATTGTTTTACTGTTAAATGTCCTAGCAATTTCCCAGCAGTATGGCCAGTCTGTTTACTTTGTTGAACATTATCTGATGCTTATTTTCTTCTTCAGTTCTTGATTTTATGTGAAATGCATGTTTTCTCCTAAAACAAGAAAAAGAAAAAGAAATGCTTATAAAATCTGATCCACGATTCATTTCCTTTCAAAATTAATTTGGTGCTGGATTTCTTTGACAATCTAAACCAGACATGTCAGCATTCAAAGCAGCAAATCCAGATGCTGTATTTGATGATTTTATTCGATGGCATTCACCTAGAGATTGGGAGAATGATGACTTTGAAGAGAGTGAAGTGTCCGCAAATTGTGCAATGGAAGGGTTAAAAAACCATTGGCCTCCTAGAGGACGACTTTCAGAGAGAATGTCTGAGCATGGGAATTTATGGCGAAAAATTTGGAATGATGCACCTGCTTTGCCAGCTTCTGAGCAGAAGCCACTTTTGGACCCTAATCGAGAAGGAGAAAAGGTAAAGTTCTTTGTGAATGTGCATGCAATTTATATATCTTTGGACTGCCAGGTCCTGCATCTGTTTTTATATTTTACGACAATAATTTAGCAAATGGTGGATGGTACTACGAGGTCTCAAGTAGATACAACTCGTGTTACCATGAGATGGTGTTTCCTTAGTTAATGTTGATCCACATTACATGTTTTGAAATGCAGTCCACTTTATCTTCCAGAGTAATAGATTGACACTCCAAAAAAGTTCTTCTACCTTTATGTTTCTTTTTGGCCAATGGAAAATAATCTACTAGGATCGTATGTTACCTAGAATATGGGCTTGGTGCAAGAAGTGGAACAAGAATTTGTATGCCTCAAGTATTCTGAATGCAATATGGTACAGTAAGCTTGTATAAATTACATAGTATGCTGGGATACTTCTAAGTGCAAGGATGACTACCTTTTAAAGGGAAGACCTATTATTAAACCATGCAAGTTGTCTTTCTGCATTTCGATATTTGTTATATTGGATAATGGAAAAAAGTCAAACTCGGTATATCCCATCTAAACAAAAACTTAGCGTGTCCTATATTAGTTGAGCTATTAATGTGCTGTAGCCTTTCTTTAGACTGTTTCTTTAAATGCTTTTGTTTATAGTAGTTCAAGTTATTACTATTTCTAATTCATAAAAAAGGAAAGAAAGAAAAGCAATTAGAAAAAACTTTAGATCAGTAAATTCAGCATTGTGGAAAGAGTGTACTATGTTTTTGAAAAACTCTTTCAAGGACCATAGTGCATCAAAATGTTCGACACTAGTTGTAAATAAGTGGCAGATTGCTGTGTGATGGGAACTTTTTATTATCTCCCACCCCTTCATCAAAACGCAAAATTGATTTCACATGTTTGCATGTAGGAATCCCCTTGGTACCTTTTTTTTTGATATCATAGTTGCTCGTTAAAAAAAAAAAAAGAGTGATACGGAGGAAGAAGTTTTTCCAAATGTAACTTCTTGTTGCATGCTTCTGTTTTCTGAGTGTCAATTGTGTTGCCAGTCAAAGTGCATTTTATCATGAAGATAGTATACATGTGAAAAGCCTTTATTGATCATGGGAGCAAATCCATTGAATGGCATATGTTTATCTTGTTAATAGATTTAGTATATATGGTGCTCCTGGAGGGTTTCTGGTGATGATCTGCAGGCCGTAAAGACCTCAAGAGAAATTGAATACAAAGAGGTGGTAAAACTTAGGGAAGTGGTTTATTTCCAGTTGGGGCCCATTTGGGACCTCACAGGGTTGAGTTTTAGTGTCAATAAGAGTCCTATCTATGACTAGTTTTAGGTTTAGTATGCTGAATAGTTTTACTTATGTTTTATTAGGTTTTAAGAATTAGGGTAATGGAGAACAGTAACCAAGAGAGAGAGAGAGAGAGAGGTATATAAAATCAGTATTCCAAAAAACTATTCCTCCTTGCAGAGTGTGGTCTATATCCCTATATGGCATGGACAAACAAGAAACAAAATCAAAACAGAAACAAAATTAAAAAATAATGAAAAAATCCTAAAATAAATTAACCCTATATATGTGGAGGTCCTTCTTATGCTCCCATCATGGGGGTCTTTTTATAATTTTAGAATTAATTGGACATGGGTTGTACACGCCCATGAATTTTTTGGGTTTTGATGAGTTCTAAAACATAGTTTTTAGTTTCTAAAAGTCTAGTTTCTTATTTAGGAATCCAAAGTTTTAGATAGGGTAGGAGTCTCTAAAGTTTATAGATACCAATGGAATTCTTCTAATTTGATAGAGAACTAGGAAGCACGTACATGCCTAGCAGAGCGACTTACCTGTGTCTGAATTTTTTTAATATTTTCTTGCCTCATCTACACATAATTAAACACCTTAACATTAAAAAGATGTATAAAAAATATTTTTTTGTTATATGAAATATAAAAATATAATAATTTTGCCGCATCCACGCCATGTCATGTCCTCTATTTTTTGAAAATTGCCGTGTTTGCGACGCACGTTTCTGTATCCATGCTTCTTAGATAGAGAACATATTTTGGAGAAATTTATGAAGCTTTGGAAGCTCTCTTGGATTTGTGTGATGCAATTCCAACACTAGGTGTGATGCTTGGGGAAAACTAGTGCAATGCCTAGAATTTTTTCTTCTTTCTTCTTTATGTTCTAAGATTTAGAATCCTAGAGCCAGGTCTATTTTACCACTTCACCTACTTATACAAATTCTATGGGCAAGCCTTGACTTTTCCCTCTTCTATGAATCAACTCTTGCTTGCCAAAGAATACAAAACCAGTGTTCTTGGGAACCATTCATAGCACTCAAAGTCCCATCTTTTTTATGTGCACAAATTGACCCTTTATTACCGCATACAAACCCAAAAGCTTATATATTTTCCACCTTTCCAGCCACATAAGCTATTAATATCATCGCTAAAACTAAAGCATACCATTGCTGCTACGCATAGTTTGGGCTAACAATTGTAGGTGAGAATTTGACAAAGTTCTAATTTCACAAAGCTGTAAGGGGTATTTTTACATGCAAATCTCCTCAATTCTGCTGGTTTAGTTATATACAATGCTTTGCAATCTTCTAGGATGACTTGAAGATGGATGCATCAAGATCTTTAGTGGATAAAACACAAAGATGTTGATGATCTGCTTCAGAGAGATCTCCACAAGTTTGTCTTTGAAATTGTTCATGTTTGTATCCTTCTTAATAGACGAAATCATTGCCAAGCAGTGTTGTCTCATATTCGAAGGAGTGCTTAGGCATGCTCGAGTATTTTGAGGGTACTACTGAGGGGTTTTGTATAGGGATTTCTTCAGCACAAGGCTCCAGTAAGCTCTTCCCAATGCAATATTCTATTGGTTTTTTTACCCCAAATCTTCCCTAGATTTCTAACTGCTTGGTGATGATGGTACTTATCAATCCTTTACATATCCAAAAGTCAGTATGTAAATATTCTGAAGGATGACAGAAAAGAAGCGTAACTTATATTTTGCAAGCAATTATAAAAAGCCAAAGTGATGTAGAATAACTTTTGGAAATTTAGTATGAAGCTGTAATAGGCTAGAAGGATGCTGTAGGGATTGTAAACGAAAAAAAGCCTGAAATTGATTCAATGTTAAAAGTGACAAGTTGCAAGGTTTGCGAAGAAAATAGGTTGGAATTGTTTGGACAATTCTTTTTCGGAATTCTTGTGAACTCATGCTTTTTAATTGCGGATTCCCACCTATTGTCCATTTTGTAAACCACAAATTCAACACATACCCTTGTTGCTCAGGTTAAAGCTGAATTCATGGCAGTATGCTGCAAAGTGTAGCTTTGCATATCAATAATTAAGCAACGAAGTACAGTTAGATAAGGGGATAGGTGCACAATATCCTCGCCTTTCTCATAGTCCGTAGTATTCTTGATTTCCACTCTGCATCATCTCATCTCATTCTGTATAGTTAAAATGATAAGCTCTGAATACTCCCTAATAGTTCCATTCATCAAGCTTTACTTGCTTGGCCAATAACATATAACATGATTGGAATGGTATTAGCCACCACTGAACCACACAAACATGCACCAAACACGTATATGCTATATCTTACACTTGTACATACACCTTATATATGTATACATACATGTATACATACATAAAGTACCTATATTCACATACACATATTTTGGTAGGGGTGTATAGATTTTCACCTGCATGGAGGGCTAAATGAGGCAAAATCCAAAAACTTCACTTTCAAGTTTGTCTCGGAACAACCACAACTGCCCTAACAATGGGGGCATTAGGGGCCCCCATATAACAAATTCACCCATACAACGCCCGTAAGTGCATGCTTATTTTAAGTAGCTAATATAGAAGTGCTTAGGCATTCCCATGTACTGGTAGGGAATTTGCGTGCATTGGTTTTATTAACCGTACTTAAAAACTATTAAAGGGTGTTGTATAGGGATGTCTTTAGTCATTTCTTCAGGGCAAGGCTCCAGTAAGCTCTCCCCAATGTAGAATAGAAGTCTAGGCTAGAAGGGATGCTCTGGGGATTGTAAACAAAAGAAGCCTAAAATTCAAAGTTAGAAGTGACAAGTTGCAAGATTTCTGAAGAAAATAGGTTGGAATTCTTTGGACAATTCTTATTTTATTGTATTATTTGTGGAATTAAAGGTCACATGGTAGGGGAAAGGGTTGGGGATGATCTAGACCTAATAGGTATAGTTTTGTGGCTAAAATCGAGGTTCTAGGGGTGTGAAGAGTAACACAGGAATACTGTTTTGTGAAGAAGAAGGAAAAAGACTAGGAATTCCATCTATAGCTCTTTCTGAATTCCCCCCTTAAGGTAACCCGCATAATACATTACAAAAGGTTCAAAAGCTTGACATAGCTAGATTCTCAGAATCCAACTCAATGGATAGAATTATATGTATAACTTGTTATACTTCCTACTTCCTAGAAAAGGACTATGACTTACAAATAAAGTTTTTGACCGCTGGAACATTCTAGTAAATAAAATCACATGTAAAGAACCGACAACATATTTGATCCATAAGAAGCCCCTACAGGCCAGGTTCAAAAATTTTGAAATTACCAAAATACCCTAGACTAACAAAGCCTAATAAAACACAACAAAATTTCCAGCAGCATAATAACCTCTGAAATCTTGAAATCAAGATTCAAAAATTAATTATGTAAATGATTATATAATGTTCAAGGCATGCATGTGAAATTTCATATTTACTCCTTTTTTGCTTTTCGTGTCTTGCATTACAGTTGTCTCTATGCTTTCTGGTTTTTCTTTCAATAATGGAGATACAAGCTCTGGTATTTTATGTATGTAAAGCAGAGTGATCAACCTTCTCTTTACAGCCTGTGCTAAATAGTGTGTAGGCAAAAATAAAGATGATTTTTACAATTTTATTGGGTCATTTGACTAAAATACCCTGTTGAAAATAAAATATGCAATTTAAACAGATGTGGGGATTGTTCTTACCAATCATTTTGAACGATTTAGCCTTAATTGGATGGTGCTTCTCTTTACAACCTTGTGACTGTAGTTTGGATTCAGCTTTTGGAAGAATTGTAGTATGTTCTTCAAAGTACCCACGCCCCTTGATATATATTCTTCTGTTGCCATGATTCTTTGGTTGCCATATTTATTGAGTTGGAATTTTGACCTGTCATGTCACCCAAACTCTGTAGGTTCTTCATTACTTGGAAACATTGCGACCACATCAACTGCTGGAGCAGATGGTTTGCACTGCCTTCAGAGCTTCAGCTGACACTCTGAACCGGACAACTTTTGGTGGCTTAAAGCAGATGGCAACCAAAATAGGTCAACTTTATCTTACTGTGTCTTCTACACTGAAACTTTCGCAAGGTATACTTGTCTTTATGCTTTCTTATCGTTTAATTTTATCCTTTTCCCTGACTCTTAGTTGCCGTTTTACAGAATTTACCGGATTTTTTATTCTCCACCTTGCAGCACATCAACTCTCTGTCGACAGTGAGATCACTGAAGACCTGAGACGGCTTTGTGTTGTTTTTGAACATGTTGAGAAGTTACTAACTGTTGCAGCCTCTCTTCATCGCAAGTTTTTGCAAGCACCACGCCTGTCGGAAGCATTTTTCAGTGACTACTACAACTTTTACCTACCTAAAATGGGGACAGGCTCAGTGGGAGCCAATGGTGATACGGTAAATTCCCAATGTCCTCTTTTTGTTGTAGCAGTTTCATAGTTAACATCCTCATCTGTAAGAGGTGAAAAAGTACTGCTCTACTATTTGATTGTTACGTGGGGGTTAGCTTAAGCCGTTGGTTAGGCATTTACTTCATCGTGGTCAGGGTTTTAGATAATAGCATGAATTTAGCAATGGAATTACTCTGATTGACCATAATTTCCAACTTCCAATTTGGCTTCAAATCCAGGCTAAGGCACATATTCCTTCAAAATTTTAGAATCTTTGTTTTGATAGGCTTTCGAAACCATTTGAACACACCAGCCTTTGTGCTCGGGTCAACCTTCTGGTGTAAACCCCATCAGCTATAGTATCTTTAGCTAACACGGCATGTTCTTATATTTACTATTTTTAAAATTATTTTTTCAGGGGTTTGATAAGAAGCAGCAAGTAAGGACACACGAGAGAGAAGTGGTTGCGAATATGTTTACTCCACCCACTGCCAACCAGTCTTGGAGGAAAGTTTTAAGCATGGGCAATCTTCTGAATGGCCATGAACCAGTCCTAAGGGAGATCATTTTTTCGACGCGTGATAGAGTGAGAGGCAGTTACTATGCAGCCTCTACCCCTAGAGGTTATCAAAAAGAAATAGAAACATACCGAATGTATATTCGTGGGACCTCAAATGATCTCCGAGTAGCACTCTCTGTTGCCTCTTGTGATTAATCTCCTCTGGATCTATGTGAATACATTTCTTTTTGTTTGATAGAATGTGAATACATTTATTCTCCTTTTTGTGTGGATTTGTTTTGTGTCATTCCCCCACTGATGAAATATCGTGGGTTGTTGAATTGAGCATCCCATTCAACTGTTTACGGTGCGTACGGAGCCGGTTTTATCTTGCATGCAGGTCAGTTGTGATGACTCTCTTAACATGCGTTAAGAGCCATGGAATTCTTACTGATTTTAGGGGCATATCTGGCCCTCAAAAACCTTCTTTCACCAGGATGAGAATGGATTTAATCTCAAGTTTCTTGTACGATTGCCAAGCTATTTTTACCTAGTAGTTATTGAAGTCTTATCTTTAGTTCATAAAATTAGTAGTCATCATCAGCCCGCTTACCTCAGAGGTTAGAGCGTCGCATTGCTGTGTGATACTGAGGTAGGGTAGGCCTGGGGGTCATCTGTCTGGACCAGATGCATATCCGCTTAAGGTCATGTCAACTAGATGTTGCTCTCTCTCTCTCTCTCTCTCTCTCTCTCTCTCTCTGTGGGTGTGTGTGTGTGGGTTTTGTACGAGCAGATGTTGATGTTTCTAACCATTCAACCAATGGAACATCTTCGAGATTTCGTCATCAGATGCCTAGATGTGGATAGCTCATCTCATTCTTTATAGTCAAAATGATAAGCTCAAAAAACTTTTTAATAATTGCATTCGTCAAGCTGTTTTTTTTTTTTTTTTGGGCTATAAGTATTACTTGCTACGAGTTTGTGCGAGATTACTATTTACAAAAGCTTTATAAATAATAGTTAATCACAAAAAAAGTGAGAAAAGTTTGAGATTTCGTGCTTATAATCAGTCATTGGACCAGCCTTTTGGTTGCGTTCATCCACTCCACATGGCCGCTCCATGTGGCCACCCACTCTACTTGTACTGCTACGGGTGTAGAAAAAATTATTTAATTTTCTTGGAATGTCCTATTATTTTTGCTCCTTTTATAATGTAATCAGTTTCTCTTATGTGGAATTCACCAAACTTACTTCATAGATAATATTGTGAAAAGAGAAGTAAAATGACTTGATGCTTCAAAATTACTGAATAATTTGTGAGTAGCCAATGCCCATGGCTCATGATCTCTTGATTGAGATTAGACTGCTTTTTACATGCTTAAGAAGGAGACAAAAGAAAAAGTGAGACTGCCACATGAAAACTCATACCCTACTTAGGCAATTTGTTCGATTCCTACGTAGCACTAGGAATTTGAAATCAAATCATATATATAAATACACAATCCAGGAGGAAAAAAGCAACAGTAAAAACAAAGATATTCTGAAATAACTTTCAGCTTTATTATTTTAAGGTTACAAAAGTATGTCTCCTCTTTCCATATGAAAGCATTGATACGACCGTTTGATAATCAGCCTCCAAACCAAGTCAGTCTTGAATTCAGAGATTGTAAGTAGTTATTTTTTATTTTTTTGGGTTTTAAGAGATTGTAAGTAGTTGATGAATAATTCAATTCAATTCATATGGCATGGCTATCAAGCTTATTTTGAATGGAGACCCAAAAATCTACCCTAAAATCTACCCTGCCGGAAATCTAATTACAGACTGCAGAGTACTTTAGTATCGTTCTTGGCAATGGAAATTAAATTACACATTCCGAGAGAAAAATAAGTGTGCTAATTGGTTCGAGAAGCCCATAATCAAACTAGAGTTGTATCCTCTTTTATAGGCTGACTGAAGGGAAGTTTATTGGTAATGCTTTTGTTATCTTTTTGACATAAATAAAAAAAATAATGTTATCAAAATGATTAAATAAGAATTATTCTAATAAAATTGTTTATACAAATATTTTTAAAAACAGATCACATCAGATTGTATGGCTTTTGATTTTTGTGGAAAAGGATGTGACCCTCTGTTATGGAATCCATCCAAAATTGAGGTATTATTGGTGGGATCAAAACTTTGGATAGTAAATTGAACAGTGTAGCTTTTGGTACGCTGTTGTTATCTCAATCAATTGACAAATTCTTTGTATCTTCTAGTTTTCCTTTCTTTTCTTTTGTCATAGTCAACAGTCATACTAAGCTTCCATGACTTTTGGGTCACCATCAGTAGGAAATAGACCCAACATCACGATGGGAACACAAGTCACTGAATGGTGGGTGGGGGGTAATAAATAGAACAATGACATGTGTACTACATGTAAGTGTGTGTGTATATATATGTATGGCATTATCCTTTTTACCATCAATGCTATCAACAAATATCATGAACCACCAATGGTTTCCATGAATGGATTGTATATTGCTTTGCATTTAGCTTGTACGGCTGTTCACGGTACGGTTAGAATTTGGTAGTTACCGTCATTTAATCCGAAATTATTGGGTTAAAATTTGAAGTCCGTTTCCATCCAATAGATTATCTGATCGGGTTGGAGTTGAATCAAGTTTGATTGGCTTGATTGAAAAATTAAATTCTAATTGTAAAATGATTGAATTAGGTCCGATCGAATGAGTAAAATAAAAATCTAACATTCAAACCAAATATGTTCGAATATTAAAATTTTTAACCAATATCTACCCAACATAGAATCAGTTAGGATTAGGTCAGGATCGCCTTAGTTAATCGAATCGGATGCCTTTTTGAATAGCCCTATTGGCTTGGATGGAAGGCTTTGAACACCAATAATATATAGAATCTTGTTCCTTTGCCAAACCACCAAGTGGAAAATCCAAAACCTATTATATAAACCTTAAATTATCTTGAATCTTTAGGAGCCCCAATCTGGGATTGTAGCCTCTTGTTTTAAATTCAACAAATCACAAATCACTTTTGACCAAGTATGGTGGCTAAAGCTATCATGGATTGAACTGAAGAAACCCATTGGTCATAACTTTTTCCTCCTCCTGGATCAGCCAGCCTCAACTTTAGCCAAGAGGAGATTAATGTATCACCAAATACAGAAAGAGGAGTCACTATTAATTTTAATTAGTTTTAAATGAAAAAAAATTTAACAAATGGCAATATTTTATGAGTTTTATTTCTTTTCATGCCTTGGGAAAGCCGATTGAGATTTTAGAAAAGTTATTGAATGTGACTATCACATGCACGTGACTGTCATTTAAATTCAATATGTTACTTTTTTTTTTTTAGAGTTTTAACCTAGGCTAGCTATATAAATATATATATATGTGTGTGTATGTATGTATATTGCATCACTCACCTTAAATATTTTATGAGGCTTGCTAATATACACGTCTTAAATTCATGTTAAACATATATTATTTAGTTATATAAAGTATAATTTACACTTCTTTTACAATATCAATCACAGTATAATTCTATTTATGCATGCTTTATTTATATATTAAGGACATATTTTAGGATTCATCGTAATATTTTTGGATAATGAAAGGTATAAGTTTAGCTTGAGCCACAGGATATATGTTGGGGTTTCGTTTTCCAAGCTAGGTAGCTTTGATTGCTTGAAGTGATGAATGATTAAAGAAGAATCATTTGTGGTGGGACATAGAAGGTTATCAAAATTGTTAATATAGACTGATTTGTGTTAGACTACTAAAAATAATTGTGGGGCTGTCAAATTGAACCTACTTTATCTTCATTATATATATATATATATATGTATGTATATATATTATTGAAAGAGATTACAAGAGGAGGAGGCATTGGATGGAATTTTTAAAAATAAAAAATTTCAATTAAAAATTGAATAAAGATTACATGGGCTGTAAGAAGAAAACACTATCCCAGTACCCCTTACGCTACTCTTTGATAATTAATTGTTTTCTATACTTTTTTGTTCTCAATTTCTGTTTAAATAAATGAAATTTTTTAAATAAGGGCTTATGAGTTGACCCATTGTGTAACTGATGCTAGGGAATTATTATGTGATCCTAATGTGCACGTCATCCTAAAAACAGCCGTTGATTCGTGCCGCGTGCGTTGTGATTGCTAAACACACCAAAGGTTGGATCAAAGAGGGTGACAAATTAGCTTCTCTATTTTATATATCTTCCACTAAATCAAGTAATTAATTAATGTATGGATCGTCATTGGATGGCCATAAAGTTTATAATCTTAAAACAATGTGTCGAATATTTATTGGCCCAAAATAGAAAGAGCTGATGATTAGAGGCCTAAAAATGACAAATGGGGTTGCTTAAATGGCCACAAATCTCATGGATTATATGCAGTGGGGGACGCAAGGCATAATTTTCAATTTTGGATAGAATATGATAAAAAAATTTTAACTTTTGCGAGTTTTGGGAGGACTAGTGCTCTATCGTGAAAAAAGTCTATTGGTTAGGTAGTATTGAGTATTAGATAGTAATTTTTATTAAAGGGTAACACGTAATGTGTGAATACATCAACAATTTAAATTTGTGGTGTGGTAGAAAAACTTTCAAGAAAAAATATTACATGACAATATTTGATAGAATATTTTTTTAAAAGTCCTTATATTACATCATAAATTTAATTTATTGATGTATTCACGCATCATGTATCATCATTTAATAAAAATTATTACCGCATATTCAATGCTACCTACTGCACTAATTTATCACCCGCCCATGTGTCGTCCATTGGTTGTATACAAAAGCCAAACCTAACATCGGTTTTCACCACAGATTCGGATCAATTTAAATCCACAAAAGTTCTGTTAAAAATGTGCACTAATTCTGCGGTGATCTTGACAATACGACATATTTACATGCATTTACATATATGTATATATATACAATAACAATACTTTTCAATATCGTCTTCTCTATCCAAGAAGAAAAAAACCAAGAGAACCTGTTTTTGTTTCAGTGGCACAGAGGAAGACAGCAAGACTCAAGAGCACCCAAATACACCCGTTTACATGGCTGTATGGGCAATGTATTCTTAATTCCCATTAGATCTCTCTCTCTCTCTCTCTATATATATATATATATATGCACATATATATACATATACATATCTCACCAAATTATAAATCATGTAGTATACTAGTAGCAGAAGAGGTTGATGATAGGTTCATGCACTTCGATATTTTATGTCTCTCAATTTTGACGGCCCTGATTGATCGAAGACAAATTCAGCCATGGCCATGGTGAGGGTCACGGTTATAGACAGTTTCATTTTAAAGGGACAGTCGGTGGGTTGTCTCCGTGTGGAAAATCTTGCACACATAAAGTTCATACAACAATCTACTAAAAATAATGTGGTAGCGGCGTTTTTTTCAAACGAGTATGTACAAATAAAATTTTTGTATAAGATTTTCATGCAGTATAATATGATTATTTGAGGCCTTTTTATTTTAAACTATAACACTCATTATTTAACTTATAATTATAAAAAAAATACTACCACATTATTGAGATAGAATTTTTCATAGAAAAATTTTATCTTTTAGTTTTAAATTATAAAGTGCCATGTCTTTGGTATTGAAATGATGAAATCACAATTAGTCATGCCATGTATAAAAATTTTGTACATTTATTTCCTTCGTATGGCATTACTGTACTTGAATTACCTTTGGTTGTTTTTTTTTTGCAAAATTTCATCAGAATAACAATATAAAAATATAGAATTTTATTAAAAAAACTGGTTCTGTATTTTCAAACCGCAACTCATTAATTTCTGTTTCTGCAACATTTTCCTTCCCTCACTCTCTGAGCATTGAAGAGAGAGAGAGAGAGAGAGAGACACACACACACACACACAGGCAGCTTTAATTGGATTCACAAGAAGGGAAAGGGCCCTATCAGTCAACTGAGCACCGACTGACATTTGGAATCCCACTGCCAAAAACCCCATTGGTACGGCCGACCCCACTTGTTTACCCAATAAAGAAGGCTGATGGTGACATGGGGAGCAATCAACCATGTTCAACTTGAGAAAGAGAATGGAAGTTTTTCCTCTTCTTCTTCTCTCACTCTCTCTAATCCATAATTTATTTCTAATCGTATATCAAATTCAAATTTTGCGGTATTCTAGGCCAATAAATCAATGCAATAGAGTTTTTTTTTGGTCAGAATGCATTAGAGGTGAAGGAGATTGAAATTCATACAGTAAAGATAAATCAGTTTTCACGAAGCTGGCATGGGAATACTTGGTGTCCAATATTCAATATTCTTCTTAATAGTCTTCAGGGATCTCTCAATGTAAGGCCATTTAGGACCTGTTTTTATTTTGTATTTTTAAAATTTTTTTTGGTATTTCATGTGTGGTGAAGGCAAAATCAATTTCATTCAAAAATATTAGTACAATGGTATTCGACTTAGTAAAAAAAATTCAGTTTTATAGACTAGAAGTGTAATACGAAAGAAAAAGTTCACTGGATATGATTTGTTTCAGTACAATTCAGAATTTGTTCAGTCTCAATAAATGGCATAAGAGTAGGAAACAATTGAGCAGATTTGCTGGCTAAGAGGAAACGATCAGACTAAAAGTCTGGTAATCCTTGAGGAACCTCCGAAACAATTGAAACTGGGAATAGGATATGCCCTAGTTTAGTTTTCTCAGTGGTGCTTTCATTATGAAGTAAACAAAAAAATAAAGATTCATAACAACTTGGTTTTATGAGGACGAAAACTGTGATAGTAGACTTTATAGTTGCAAAAATAATAATTGTTTTTTTTTATCATCATTTATCCTAACAAAAAAGCATACCTAAAACTAGACGAAGAACAAAGTGGAGATATTTAAATTTAACCCAAGGAGAAAACTAAAAAAATTTCTTTTCGATGGAAGATTAAAAAAGAATTAGTGCAGTAGCTGCGTAGGAGAAGATATAGAAACAATATATATACATATGTATATTATATACACGACGTAAAGATGTTCGAACCGACACGTACAGTCATGTTCCTGTACTAGTGAGTATAGAACACGCTGCGTTTATGTACGGATGAAAAAATTATTTAATAGTTTTAGAATATTCGCTGTTTGTGATGTACTATTCACATGGTAGTGAGGTCCTTCCATTAAGTGGAGGATTCATCCATGTAAATAGAAGAGTAAGGACAATTGATGTTTTAGAAACACTAAATGATTTCTTGTTCGTATGGCATTCCTCGCAATGAAGTCTACGTGTGGACGGAAAGAAATTAGATCTCTGATCTTCCTATTTTTGGTGTTTGATAGAAAGAAATATAGTGATGATTTTGAGAGAAATCTAAGGTCTGTAGGTTAGTTCTTAATTATTGAGTGATGCATTGACTGCATCCCACTAACTAATGTAGCACCCATCAATTGATTGATAATGTTTTTGTATTTTTTTGAAAGTGTTAGGTGCTATTTATCAAACGTCAATCACATTATACGAGGCATTATGTAGAAACTCACTGTAAACATTTAATCATAAGCAAGTGATCTACTGGTTAATCATAAGGTCTAAGTTGAATTCTTAATCATTTTTTACTGTGATTAATCATTACTGATTTATCACAAGGTCTAAGTTGAATTCTTAATCACTTTTTACTGTGATTAATTATTATTTGTGTAATGTATAAAATTTATATAATTAATAACACGTGAAAGTTAAAAAAAAAATTAAAAGTGTTGTGGAAGAAGACAAAAAAAAAAAAAAAGTGACTGGAAAACTTTCCTAATTTAGAATGGCTGGGAGGGGCCTCCAGGGGTTACTTCCTGTTTACTGCCATGTATGAGAGCTATCTGAGAGCTGCATTAATTAATTATTGTTGCTATTTATGATGTCTGGGTCCATGATTTGTTGCGTGATTGACTTCTCCTCAAGTATGATTTTTCAATGGAAAGCTTGAAGTGGATGTTGATGCTTAGCTTAACAAAGATAAGTGTTGTTCTCTTTTTTTCTTTTTTCTTTCTCTTTCGGCATCACTGCAAGAAATTGTGCTCTGGTCTACTTAAAACTCTCTCTCTCTCTCTCTCTCTCTCTTAATTTTTATTTTTCAAATAAGAGAAGAATGTCTCAATCTCATCTGCAATTGTATTGTTTCCATGAATATACATTTTTGTATTCCATCATTACACTTATGAGCCAATTAATCTGCATTACCATGATTCAACCAGTGGAAAAACTGTTGTTATACATAATATTATTTTGATTATATCTTATTTATGCAAATAATTAATGTACTATATATATTACACGTGATGAACGTTGAATATATAAAAAGTAAGACAAGTGGTTGGTGGTAGTTCTATTTTTACTAACATAAAGCTCAATTATATATTATTTTGTCAATGCATTGAACAAATATATGTTATTTTGGAAAAATGGGTAATAAAACTAGCCAAATTAACTAGATCATTAATGCAACTCTTTTATTCATTGTGGAGATGAAATAAAAAGAATTGTTGTAAATGTGAATCTTTTCGGCTTATGGTATTCAAACTAATCTTATACACATGGTCAAATGTTTACTATTTAAGTTCTTGTTTATCAGTGGTTAAAACCTAAAGGCAAACGTGCAGGTCTTATCAGCCTGCTTTCTTACTCCGATTTCGACTTTTATACATACTGTTACATCTTTCAAGCCGAAGTCTTGGTTCCGGCTGCATCTTCGGCAAAGGCCATTACTTAAAGCTCTTTGCAATTACAACTCTGATAACTTTAGATATTATTGACGGTTGTACAAATAATATACAATTAGTGTCGTACTAAGGCCGGCTCAAAATAATTTAAGATATAAGGTAAGGAATTTTAAATGAAACTTTTTATGTTTTTAGTTTATAAAATAAATTTTTTGATAAAATTAGAATTTTTTTTAAATTTATCGGTATGCTAACTTTGAGTCTTCTTCTAATGGGCCTTTTTCAGTTGGAAGATATATATATTTGTTAATTAGTGTAGTCGATTTCAAGATCATTTTTATAGGACATTTTTTTTCGTCTGTACTGAGACGTTTTTTGCCGCTCTATTTAGTACTCGAATTTTTGGTAGAAAAAGAAAAAAATAAGAAAAAAGAGAACAAAATAAAATAGTATTTTTATTATCTTTTCTCTCAAGTTTTTCTTGTCCTTTACTTTTTTCACTGAAAGTCGGGGTTCTAAATTGAGCGTTAAGAAAAAATTTGTAAAAACCATATAGGGCTTTGATCATAGCATGTAAGTTTTAGAAAAAAATTGAGGCCTTCACTTTATTATTGGTTAAAGTGGTTTTTTTTTCCCTCAGGTTTATTAGTGTAGTTGATTTTAGATCTTCTTTTTCTAACAAGCATTTTTTTCTCATCCAAAACGGGAATCTTTGTAAAAAGAGATGAAAAAAATTACAGAAGACCGATATTATAACCTATGAAGATTTTAAAAATTAGAAGCCTTAAAAAATTGAGAGCCTAAAGCAAGCGTCTTGCTGGCTAGCCCTAGAGCCGGGCCTATTAGTATGTGTATATTATGTCTCTTAGTTGAATTTGCACAAAGTTTGAAGAAAACATATTTGAATAATAAATTTCTGAGTATGCCCTTTATCTGTTTAAAGAAATATTTGGCAGATTAAATTTTTTGAAGTTTCAAATTAGGACCCATAAGTCAGATTTTCAAAAATGAAAACACTGTTTATATAGATTTTCAAATTTTATAATTTTATAAAATAAAAAAAATTCACATGGAATTTGATCAATGGTTCGTTTAATTTGTATGCAATCATTTATTTCAATTGATAAAGACAATATCCCTTCTCTTTAAATCTTAACAACTTTTGTATTTTATCTCCATCGGCCTATCCGATTGTGATATTTTAAACTTGATTGTGTTGGGACTTTGAACTTGAAAGACTTAATCTAAATCTTCTAGATTTGTTTTAAGACCAAAACCTGGAATACAATTTTCTCAGATTTTTACATTTTTATGTTTCAAATAATTTCACATAGCAATCTAATTGGTCAATTTTCAATAACTGACCTTACTGGTCACTATAACATCACTAATTCAAAATACCAACCGTAAATCAATTTATTCATACTTGCCTACACTATTAGAATTCTAAGAGTTCAACTCTTTGTCTTCACATATCGTATCATTAGGTTGCTCTGAGCAAAATATTATTCTCTGATATTTTCTTTGTAATGGCATTCGATAATTTTCTTTCATGAGCATGAGAAATAGTAGTACCAGTGGTAGGTATATTCATCACTTATTTCTGTCTCAAAAATTTTAATTATTTACATTTTTAATGTGTGTTTTAATGCTATTGTGAATTATTTTAAAATTTTTACCACCTTAATTTTGTAATTTCATATATCATATCTCAAGCTAACGACATGCTCATCAGGTTGCTTTAAGCATATTTTCCTATAAAAGTGATAGATAATTTTCTTTCACGAGCACGAGTAGTAGTAGTAGTATAGGTGGAATGTAAGTTCATTACTTATTTTTATGTCTCAAATTATTTTAATTAATTGTGTTTTTAATGTGTGTTTTAATGCTATTGTGCATTATTTTAAAATTTTCATCAGGTTCATTTTGTAATTTCTACATGATGTAACTTCATCAAGTATGTCTTGGTCTCAAATGGTTTTAGTTAACGGTGTTCTTAATACGTATTTTTAATGCTACTATGTATTAATTATGGGCTTTTAGTTTTCATGTCTCAAATAGATGTAAACTGATTTAAATTAATTACATGTTTTTAGGGTGGATTTTAAATCTTTCACTTATATTAATGTCTCTAATTTTTACATGATGCAATCAATCATTGGTCACGTATAGAACAAAGAATAAAATCAAATCTAAACTAGTATGGTTGACATGAAAAAGGCATCTACTTATTTGGCACTATAAACGTAAAAATCCATTAATAAAAGTTTGGCAAATTCACTTTTACTTAGGGAAGACATCCAAATAATATCTCAGTATTAACATATATTTGCAACTCCTTACGGTTTAATGGGATACTCACTGAAATTTGAATGTATTGTTATGTAAATTGGTTGTCATTAAAATAAACCTTCGTTAAATTTTAAATGTTCTAATTTCTTGACAATTAAGCTATAGTTACAAAAAATTTAGTTAATTTTTTTTCAATTTTCGTGCATAGTACGGTTTATTGCTAGTTTTATAAAATTAAAAAATTAACATATAAAGTGATCATTAGTTCGTTTAATCTGTAAGCAATCATTTATTTTTATTGATAAAGGCAATATCCTTTTGCTTAAACTTTTAATTTTAAACCATAACAACTTTGAATTTCAATTTCAAATTTTGTACTTTATCTCTACCCGATTGTGACAGCTTAAGCTTGATTGTATCACTCTCTCTATATGTGTATCTATTCCCAGAGCATTTCATCCCAACTCATACCAAAATATTAAATAATAAAAAATACACATGTAAATTGATCATTAATTTTTATGATAAGAATAACATTCCTTTTAAATTCCAATTTCAAATTTGATATCATATCTTTATCTCATAGTAGTATTTCAAACTTCACTTGATATCTCTCTATATAAAGTGTTTAATTCCAACCCTGATGAATTAATTCAATTCTAAAGTAGGTAGCAGAGTCACATACATTCAATTGTTTTTAAGCTAATGTTTTGAAAATCGGACCATTGAACAATCGGAAAATAGACTGGATTACGAGTCATTGGTTCAACCATTGGGTTAACCGTTATTGACCCGTAATGTCATAATTATGTTATTAATTTATTTATTAATAGTAATAAAATGTATTTTATTTTTTTACACTAGTTTTAATACTTAAAATTTAAAATTTTGAAATTAAAACCTAAAATTTTACTTTAAAAGTTGAATCGGACGATTTAATTACCGGTTTTAGTGACTGGGTCGAACGTTCTACTGCAAATTTTTTTGAATTTGATCGAATTTTAATTAAAACGGATTTAGAGGGCTGACCGAACCGTTGCTTGACCGAGTTTCTTTTTTTGGTTCAACTGACCGGTCTAGTCCAGATTTCACACCAATGTTTTAAGCCATTCATTTTGATTCTTGTGATTTCATAGTTTTGTCTCTTCAAGAACAATCCAAGAACCAAAATGCTGGTACAAATTAACGTGTTCAATATTAAGGACTTTATTAGTTGTCGTGCTTTCTGCACCTTTGTTGGGGCGTGAAACTTCAATCATTTAAAGTCATTATCAGTCTTGATAACAAGTCCATAATTATCGTCAAATATAGAAGAAAGAAAGAGAAACAATGGTAGTTGGAGTGATATCATTTATGTTATTGAGAGTCGAAGAAAAAAAAAAGATTTGCACAATCTAGTACAATGAAATTTGTGTATTGTGACAAAATACTCTTCGTAAGGACTTTTAAAAAGAGAAACAATGGTAGTTGGACTTAAAAAAAAAACTATTTAAATATTTTAACACTAAAAGTTTTTAGTACTTTTTATTTTTGTTTTATCAAACCAGTCAACTAGGAATTAGAGAAAAATCATGTTTTCAAACTTTTTACCTTTTGTTGTAATTTTTTAATCAATCATGCATAGTAATGGATTACTGCTAGTTATTTAAAATGCATATACATATACTGTATATCTCCATCTGTGTGTATACGTGTATGTAATGCAATACATAGATTTAAATTCACGGTTCCAACGGGCAACGGGCGTCAACGACTAGCACCAACAAAGGTTTAAAGTGCCAAACGAAGTACTAGATAGTATTTTCCGAAATTTGACCCTATGTGGGACCTCTCTCTGCATCCATTTTAAGTGCTCAATACGGACCAATACCTCTATCAAAAAAACAAAAAAAAAAAGGGGACCAATACCAGAAAGAAACCACCGTGCCTGCGTGCCTTTGAGGGCGTACTACCAAACACGCCCGTGCAAGATAATTGTTCACTTTAATCATATAAATTTTATTCACTATATAAATTATAGTACGTCATAAGATGATATAAAGAGAAATTAAATATGAAATTTTATATTTAACATTAAAACAAGTCGACCACTAAAACATCTTTTAGTTTAGAGAATGATTTAATTGAATAAAGTCTTTAATTTTAATAAAACATGCATTATAATATCTTTTAATTACAAAATTAACATTGATACGTCATTCTCATGGTATGTTGTAGACAATTCTTATGGAAGATTAACATTTTAAAAAAAAGTTATTTTTACAAAATTTTTATACAAAAAACTCTAAAATAATGTGATAGTAATATTATAAAAATAATTAATGAAAATGGTATATTTTTATTTGAAAACAAAAGAACCACAAACAATAAATATAACAATAAATATTTTTATATATCATTTCTCATCGGTAAATATATAACAATTTGTATTATTAGATGGTAGAAAGGAACCAACTTTGAGTGATAACATAATACCAATTACTATTATTAGAATTTAAGCATTACAATATAAAACATACCGCTTAGAGTTCGTAGTGGGGCCTAAATTTTGGCCTTAATGTAAGTGCAATGAGAGTTTTTCATAGATAATTATGTGATATTAAGGAATAATATTTTTAGACAAATGTATAAAACAATCTACCTATATATTTATTTTTAATATCCAAAGTAAAAATAAAATGTACCGAAGAATATGAATACTACCTTCAATATTATTGAAGTAGAAAGATAGTGGAGGGGCCGCGATGGTGAATGGTAAACATGTCACATCTGAAGGGGCCACCACGCGTATGGCAGCATCTCCTCCGCTCTCCCTATATAGGATTCTCTGTGCTCACTCGTATCAATTTATTAGTTGGGTTATTTAATATTTTTGCTATTTTTTATTAAAAGGATAAAAGCATAATTTAAATGTTCATAAAAAATTATAAAAAATTAAATTTTAGTTAAGAATTTAAAAATAAAAAACTAATTCAATAAGTTAATCCAAACTATCTGTCCCACTTTACAAGTGAGCTCTCTCTAACTATTAATTTTATATAATTTGAATAGACACAAGTAAATAAATTTTATATGCATTAAATAATATAAATCTTATTACTTTATATTTATTCGCGATAAAAATTAGATGAAAAAAGCCGTTAGCGGTAGCATTACTTTTTATCTAATCACCCATATGGATAGTGCAGGTATACAAAAATTAAGAGAAATAAAAAGAAACTGAAATCCTGTAAAAACGTTATTGATCTATGCTCTCTCTGTAAGTAAGAGTTTTACAAAGAAAAAGTTAAGAAGTACATGTTATGTCTCAAATTTTTAGGACAATTAATATTCCTTTTTTATACCTTTGATAAAACAAAATTTGTTGTCCTCTCTTTTTTTCCCTCCATTTTTTTCAAAAAAAAATTATTAGCTCTATATTTTCTATTCTGTGTTTTTTTCTGCCTTTAATTATCCAAACAATAAAAGTACAATTAAAATTTCATTTATCCTCTGTTCTTTTCTATGCGTTTGCCTTTCTTTTATCTTCTCTTCCAATAATTTTACTAATGGACACACTCATTCATTCATCCGCATACATTTCTTTCTATTTTACGTCCCATCAACTCCTCTCTCTCTCTCTCTCTCTCTCTCTCGTTTCTATTTCTTCCCCTAAAACCCTCTCTTCAGTCTCTTCTCACGAAAAATAAAGAGTAAAATAAACCCTGGAATAATATATCCAAAATCAGAGAGTAAGAGAGCTAACTTCTCTTTCCCGTGAGAGATCCTCAGCTCCAGAGCTCCTTCACTTACTTCACAGAAACAGCGAGAACACAGAGAGAGAGAGAGAGAGAGAGAGAGAGAGAGAGAGGGAAGAAGTAGATTGTAGTGAGTGAGAGGTCAAAATTCATGGCCAATTGAGAAGACCCAGCTATCCAAGAAAAGCAAAAAGCCAAAAATATCACCGATCATAGGCTACAAGTCCGGAGAGAGGATTGAAAAGACAACTCCGGCTGATGGATTCAGCGTCTGCAGCCGGAGCGTCCGACCCGAACGGGGGGGCGGGTCCCTCGTCGGCAACTGGCGGCGGCGGAGGAGGAGGATCGGGGGAGGGTGGGTCAACGGCAGCTGCGCCGCCGCCTAGCAGGTATGAGTCACAGAAGAGACGGGACTGGAACACTTTCTTGCAGTATCTGAAGAACCACAAGCCACCGTTGACGTTGGTGCGGTGCAGTGGTGCGCACGTGATCGAGTTCCTCAAGTACCTGGACCAGTTCGGGAAGACGAAGGTGCACGTGACCGGTTGCCCTTACTTCGGGCACCCAAATCCTCCGTCGCCGTGCGCGTGCCCGCTCAAGCAGGCGTGGGGCAGCCTTGACGCGCTCATCGGCCGCCTCCGAGCCGCCTACGAAGAGCACGGCGGTCGACCCGAGTCCAACCCTTTCGGAGCCAGAGCGGTTAGGATTTACTTAAGGGAGGTAAGAGAAGGTCAGGCCAAGGCCAGAGGGATTCCTTATGAGAAGAAGAAGCGGAAAAGGCCGACGACTGTCACTGCCGCGGCTGTGGCCGCAAATGTGTCGACTGCAGCTACTCAAGTGGGTGATGTTGGTGCTGGTGGTAGTAGTAGTGGCGGCGGCGGCAGTGCTGGTGGTGATGGGACTCATGGAAGTAGTGGTGGTGCTGCAGTTGCTACTGTATCTCCTACAACTACAACAGTGTAGTTTCCACTAATTTTCACTTCTCTATTTCTTTTTCACCCCGAAGTTCAATATCTGTTCTTAACTGTGATTATGAGTTTAGATAAATGGCGATTCTCGTACAATTGGATCTACCCCTTGAACCAAATTTACTTGGAAAGGAACTCTCTCTCTCTCTCTCTGTGAAGTGTAAACAGACATCACCATTCTACATGTGAACGGATTCGAGATTGAGAAGAAAAATTCATCTTCTTCTTCAATTGCTATCACGACATCTAGAAAATTTATACGCACCATATATAATTGGTTTTACTGTTAATCAGGTTCTGTTTCTCTCTTTCCTGTCCCAGCAACTCCTCTCATAAGTATGTGTCAATCTCATCATCTATGACATTTAAAAAAAAAAAACACAAATTTATTATATCAAATCGTTATTTGTAGCTTTCTTCATTTGATAACACTACGGATGAATTAGATAAAAACCCACCATTTAATCTTTAAGATATCCAAAGATTTAGTGAATATTATAGAATTCTGGTTAATCCATCGCTTTCTTCCTCTTTTCATGGTATCGTGTACTAGTGTTTGTTCCCTATATTTTGGTCTTTCTGATATCAGCTCAGAGTTTGAAATGGTGCAGACCCACCCGCGTGCTAGTAACCAAGGAGGGCAACAGTAACTACTACTGCTTCTGCAAAGTGACTCTTGAAACCTAGTTTGCTACTGTTTCATCGACTGGTCCCCTTGTTGGTTTGGTGTTTTAGGAAGCTTGGGGGCTGCCTCCTCGGGGGAGCATGCACTATATCTGTTTTTGAGGATACATATATATACACACACGTGGGTGTCTCTTATATATGTTAACCCATATCTGCAATTTCGGTTTCAAATGCCTAGCTTCCTTTATCCTGCCTATCATCTGCTTCAGATGTTTAGGATCGGGATTTTGGGTCCTTTCCTTAGATTGGGATGGTACTCTCACATTCAATTTTTGGTTTTTGCGTTGTGGGTTTTGGGGGATTGGGATTGAATTGATCATGTGCCCCTCTCTCTCTCTCTCTATTTATATATTCATATATTTTTTTTATATAAGAAGTTGTTCGAGTCAGCTTGCACACAATTAATTTTAGACTTATGCAATTTTCTGTTTCACACATATTAGATAATTATTGAGTAAAAAATTATAAAGTAACTCCAATAAATTAATTACACTTGAGAAGTTTTAAACTTTAGATATTAAAAAAAGCAGACCTCAAAATCTCTAATCTTGACCACTAGCTTGAAGACTCTATTTTTATGTATATATATATCTAAATTAATCACGTATCTTTCTGTGTGACAACAACAACTATGGGATACAAACTACAAAGCATCAATGACGAGGAAAAAAATAATCCTGGTGATTGCTGCCCTTATATCTTTCGGGTAACCACCACCTCAGGGTGAGAACGACATGGTAGCCAACCTTTGCTTCCATTCTATTCTATTTTTCTTAAACATTGTATTATTTATAGTTTTATGCTTTGCCCCTTCAATTATTATATCTTTGCTATGATAGTGTAGATCCACCAATAACTTGCAAAACCCAAGTTGAGTACAATAATTTGAACCCAATTTCCAATAAAATCATCCCACATTCATTGTTTACTCATGTTTGACATCTTTAATAATATCTGCTGTTGTTCTCTTGTTTGGTTCTTCTGCTGACTTTTATTTTCATTTCAAGTATTTTGATGGCTTGCGTCAAGGGAAAAATCTTTTTCTTCTTTCACTTTCTGGCTTTTGGCTGAATCCAGGGAATTTCATTTGGAAAATTCCGTGCATGTTTCTCATTTTACCTCACTTTCTGTTTTTTAACTTCAACCATCTCAAATCTTCTAAGTTAAAAAGAAAAGGTAATTAGGTTGTCTGGATGGTTCTTAAATAAACTTACCAGCAAAAAGGGAAAAGAAAAAAAATCCTATTTTTTAGTATTATTTAATATCCTATTTAACACAGTACAAGTGGCCCCGAACAAGTTTAGGTGCTTTTCAAGTGTTTATTCCATTTTCTCCTTTTCAATTGTATTTGCATTTTCTCCCATCCTAAATTACATTGAGAATTCAAAGAGAATACGATACCCATTTTCCCAATGCATGCATGTTGAAAACTTAGAGAGAAAACTACAGTATATATGAGCTTAAAAATAAAATAAAATAAAATATATATTTGCGGCGTTTCTTATGCAAAATAATATTACACTTGTGCAAGAAAAGAGGACTTTAAATATAGTCTCTTAGAAAGTCTGTAAAGAAAGGACTGTAAACTAAGAATTTTATATTAAAGAGATTGAAGAGCAGTCTTGTGGCTATGTTAATCAAAATAGAACTGATCTAGCACAAAGGGTGGTGGGGATTATGCATAGTCGCCAGAAAATTAATTCAGGGGCAACCATTAATCATAACTAAATTTTTTTTTTCCTTTTCAATCTATATTGGGACATTTCATTTCATATATATATAATGTATATTAAATATTATTAATATATAAATGGGTCTTTAAAGTAAAATAACTATTTAAGGTGGAATTTTATAAATTTCTAGAATAGAAAACTGAAAAATATTTTTAAAACTATTGGTAAAAGTAGAATTTTTAAAAATTTGAAGAGGAAAATTGAAAATTATTTTTAAAAGCAAGGGCAAAGATAGGTGATTTTTCAAATTTTGAGGTGTAAATAAAAAATTATTTCTAAAATCATAGGCTAAAATAGAACTTTTCAAAAACTTAGAAAGGGTATTTAAAAATTTTTAAAGGATAAAAATAAATTTATTTTTAAAACTATGAATAAAATTAAAAAAATTTTGAAATTGAGGAGAGGCGCTAGTGCCCATCTGAACATCAACTGCCTCCGCCCTGTTAGCATGCACAACCTAATGTCTGAGCTTTGTATCTGTATGTTGCAGCATGCAGGGGGCAGTAGACCTCTGAGTTGAGTTTAATGCCTCATTTGGATGCTTCTTGTATTTGCTTATTAACTCCTTTACAGCCGCATCCAAACGAGGACTTCCGGGCAAAAGGAGAAATGTCATTAGACATGGACATGAAGGAGAGAGAGCCTGCACCTGCACTTGCACCTGCATGAATATGTGACTTTGCTTTTGTCATAAGCACTCATTCGCAGTCCTTCCTCAATTAAGCAGCAGCCAGTAGCGGGGGTAGGCTTCATTTATATGAGAGAGTGACGTAGGGAAGGTATAAAAACAACGATAAACATGGTTGGTTTCACCACCGAGCTGATAGTCTCAATGACTTTGGTAATTGAAGTGAAGCTCTCCATTTTTATTTATGCGGTCACGAGTTCGAATCCGCTTATGGTAGTAGTGCTCACAAACTAGATATTGCAAGTTCGAATTTGCTTACGGTAGTAGTGCTCGTAAACTAGATACTGTGACGAGAAGTCTTTATCAGCTTGCTCTTTAGTAGGGTTGAGTTCAATTATGACAAACTCCTTTACAAAGAGCTCAGCGGGATAACAACTGCTATGGTCACGCCTAAACAAATAATTAAATTGGTCGCCTCCTCTTATCCTTTTGCCCAGCAAAAACAAAGAACACGTGGTAATAGTAAAAATTATGCTCTTCTCTAATTTATTAATTTTGTAAAATATTAAAAATAAAAGACATCAACTACTAATTAATTCACAAAAAAGTAGTTAGAGTTAATAAATAAGAAAAAATTTATAATTTTTATTCATCAAAAATTACTTTGAGACGAAGTCCATATAATCGGTTTATATAAGAATAGCATCACAGAGAGAGAACGGGGCTTGTAATTGGAGGGGTGAGGGTCGCGGCAGCGGTGATGGTGATGGTGGTGAGGAGGAGATTTAAAAGCACCTGCACCGAGTAGTATTGTCTACACCTTTTTTTTTCCGGCAGTGTTATTAATTTTGGCATATGGTTTTGAAAGGGATATGTGCCTTTTTATGGTTCTCATGTCAGTTAAGGCTTTTGTATTCTCTTTCTCTAATTAATATATCTCTTTTCTTTGTTGATTAAAAAAAATATTTGTCAGGCTACCAAATTTGCTGCATGCTTCCAAAGGACTCGATGACCATAAAGAAAGGACTCATACATGCCCATGTTTATAGGAACATGTAAAATAAACGGACAACACGCTAACACGTCAGGTTGTGTACTACTATGTGCACCGTGTATCTGCATGCACCGTGTAAATTAAGTAAAAAATTGCTAGCCATTATCGCGCTGATTAGATAGGCGTTTGTTGATGGGCTTCACATCAATTAAAACCCACTAGATGTTCTCAAACTAGTAAGCGTGATACAATAATGCTAATATCAATCATATTCATGTACGTTAATAGATTTTTATTTTTTTTGGTTGTCGATTCCAATGCTTTCTACTATATTTGTCAAGGAGTTATTCAATATTTTTGTGCGCTGGTTGTCCTTTCTCCACTCATAATCTCTTACTTATTAGGTAAAGTATTTGACACTAATTAATAAGAAGACCTCTCCACTCACATAGTGATGGAAGATAAATGATGTGGTATTTTAGAAAAACACTTTATAGTTTTTCATATTTACCTTCTATATTCTTGTCATTGTCAAAGAATATTCACTTTTTTGTTATAGATAAGTGTGTAAAAATTTAGCTCAGCTTGTCCAATTGCAAAACAAAGTAAAGTTGGAGTGTACAGATCATTCAATAAGTTAGCGCATCACTTGATTTTACGTTTTTAGCAGAAAAATGCTACATTTGTTTTGATTACTCTTATAGCAGTTACTTATTTAGGCGATTATGTCTTATCCAAATATTATGAGTTGTGAGTAATTGCTAGTATCTAAAGAGTTTACTCAGTGGGATAGGTATGAAGTGAATATATCTTTTCACGTCATTAAAAAATAATATCTACTGGGACATGTATGTGACAATATATCAAGTGGACCATGTATTATAATTTTTAAATTACTTGTGTTTTCAAACACTTTTATCAGTGGCGTTCGCTCTATAAGAAAGTATTTCAAATAACACATGATGTGATTTTTATTAGAGTTATAGTAGATCTCACATAAATATACAAGATATAAAATTACAATAAAAGTCATGATTGTGAGCAATCATTTTTCTTCAAAAGAACTAGATATTAAGCATTAAACTCTTAAAAAAGATCACGTGTTTATTTTCTTCTATTTTTTAAATAAAAATTAAGAAAGAATTAATACTATAACAAATAAAAAGTATAAAAATTTAATTATTATAAATAGAAATAAAATCTTAAAGCAAGAACTCGTAAAAAGTGTCACGTGCAAAATGTAATTAGGATTTTTTTTTTTTCTCTCAAATGTAAGGCTTTGGATTTTGTAATAACCACGAGAACTTTTTCAAAAAGATTAGTCGAGAAGGGGTCATTTGAATTTATTATTCCTACTTATATATTCAAGATCTTTTATGTAAACTTTCGATGTAGAACTCAGTACATACTAACACGGGTCGTCACAATCTTCCCCTCTTGAAAACCTCGCGTCCTCGCAAGGGTTCACAATCAATTACAAATCTCCAGCTGCAATGTCTCTGAGCCCACACGGTCATGTGCATGGATTGGCTCTGATACCATTTGTAATAACTACGAGAACTTTCTCAAAAGGACTAGCCAAAAAGGTATCATTTGGATTTATTATTTCTACTTATATATCCAAGATCCTTATGTAAACTTTATTAAAATATTTGGTGTGACACACCAACTTTGAACCATTGCTAAGGTGGGAGACACATGTCCTTTTTAGTGGATTCAAGGTGCTTTGTATTCTGCTCCATGAGGAGATAAAGAACAAGCATCTACTTGCTCAAATCTATAGAGGTTTGAATGAGATAATGGTCTTCAAAGTAAGTACCATGAGTATGGTTATTAGGTGGAACTAAAAGCTTGTCTCACATTGATTTTCTATTGAAAAATTGATTGGTATATAAAGTCTAGGTTTAGAGATGAGTTTGGGTTCTAAGGGGCACCCGACTTTTGTAGAAAGGGGAGGAGGACCTATGGAATCCATAGTTGACCTAATACTCCACAGACGCAAGAGCCGTCGCCGCCGTCTATCCGGCCGGCTCGGTTCGAGTACGGATGCGATTTAATAATATTATATAGACTTGGGTCGGTTTAATATTTAATTTTTAGAGCAGTTTGAATTAGTATGTTTGAATTGGGTGAGAACCGAATCTGTTCAAATTCAAATTTAATTCCAATGGTTGCAACCCTTCTTAAGGGTGCGAGTTTTTCTATATATAGAAAGATTCCCCCTCAGAAAAAACATAGTTTTTGTTTGTTTCTCTTTCTCTTTCCGGCGAAGTCCTGCCACAACTGATCCGACGACATTCTGCTTAGATTCCGGCGACATCCGTTCACATCTCCAACAAAGTGCTGCCCAGATTCCAACGACTGTTTTAGGCGGACTCTGACTGTTCAATTAGTCTTTCTGATCTTCGTTTCAGACTTAGAAATTCGGTATGAATTTCTAATTTAGGTTTTGTTTTCAGATTGATTTCTGTATATGTTGTGTGGTGAATTTTAATAAAAATTTAACCACTTTGTTCTATGTTTCTGTATTGAACTTCTGTGTTGAAATTTTAAAGAATTGCAGTATATTTTCAGCGTAGAAAATATTGTCTTTAGTTATCATGTCATATTGATTTTGTCAAAACGGTGTAGGTTTCTGTATGAAATTTACTAACATAATTCTGTGTTGAATTAGACAAAAATTTTCTTATGTTTTCCTTCATACATATTACATTCATACTGTACATGAAGAGAGTAGAATTTGGCATTTGCATTCACTGGACTTGAATATTAGAATGCTACTTATTCAATATTGTGATCATTTTATCCTGGAGATAAACACCCGTTAATTCTATAGACACCTGTGTGGGGGCGAATCTGTCTTAATGAGAGAGTGTGCAATACTCAATTTGATCTACCTTTTATTGCATTATCACCGATGAATTGTTTAGTATGTCATGTAATATTATTACATATACATTAATCATTATTTTTTAATTTCACTTTATTATGGCTATATTTTATATGAAAAATATTATATAATATTTTTTCAACAAACTTTTGATGTGGGACTCAATACACGCTAACACGGATCACCACAAATTTCTCTCTAAGTTTAATTTTTTTTATCAGCTCGCATTTTTAGTTTGAATATCATGAATTTGACAGTAATATTTTATGTAATGTTTCAGTTGTTACCTCCGACATGGTGCAATCTATTTGATTCTTCCTTCTATTGAAAATTTTCATCGAAAAGAAATTATACAATCAAGAAACTATAGAATTGGAGTGGTTGATGTGCTATTAGAAGACCGAAATTTCGGTTGTACGGTGAAACCAACCTTCTATCGGTAGCGGAATCAGTGCGCTGGCTAATATAGTTCTATCTGTTAAAATTTTATAATCCTTGATGACATACCTCTAAACATTGATGACGTATCCATTCTAGAAGATAGTAGCAAGCATTATAAAGAAAGATTTTTCCTTCTTTCTATACTATAAAAATATGTGCAAAACTAGGAATGTCAATTGGCCGGATTTTGCGGTTTCCGTTATTTTTTCGGATTGGGTTGCGTTAAAATTTGAAAAAGAAGGTTCAAGTTCGGCCATGGCTCTAGGGGTGGATTTGCGCTTGGGTTTCAGGCTTGGGCCCCAAGCCAGGCCGAGGGCTTGGGCTTCGGGCTTTGACAAGTTTTTTGGGTGGGTCTTTGGGCCGAGTCTCTTTGATTTAAATTTTTTGTAGCATTATGTTTTTAAAACTAATAAATTTATTTGTAAGTTTATATATTTAATTTCTTTGAATTTATGTAAAAAACTTTACACTTATATTTATTAATATATATAATTAATAAAAATTACTAAGGTAAATTATTTATACAATTATATTATAAAATTAATGAATGTGTTTAAGAAAAATAAATTTAAAAAGGAAGGGTCACAAGTATGGATGGAGGGGTATTTAAAAAAAATTCAAATTGAATTTGAAACAAAAAGAGCCGTTTCAAGGAGAGGGGGGCGAGGGGGTTGTTCACAGCCGGACTTAGGCTGGGTCTCTCGAGCCGGGCTTGGGCCCGGGCTTTGGGCCAAGCTCGAACTTCTAAAAGGGGTCTAGCCCACCTGTAGAGTGCTCGAGCAGGCCATGAACCTCTGGCTGAATTTACAACCCTAGCAAAAATCATAGTTAATAGTTTTTAGGAAGTCTCCTCGAAAGGGTAACTGACTTATAAAACAGAGGCATAACTCTCATAAAATTTTAAAAAATGTTTTTAAAATAATTAAAAACTAATATAATTTTTTAAAATTGTTAAAATTTTTTAAAAAATATTGTTAGAACTCCCTAGAAATATTTTTTTCCACGCTCTCAAATGTTATTTTTAACAATAGCTTATAGTTCTTCTAGTAAATTTCTGTCGATATTGTATAATTGTAACATTAGTATTTTAATTGATCGTGAAAAGTATTTTAATACTTTATATTATTATTTTTACAATCCTTAATAAAAACTTCTCATATATATCATGCTTAATTTTAAATCACCTAGCATATCCAATTTCCTTTAACATTTTTAATTTACATTTCATGTTTTTTTATTTTGCCTATTGTTTCTCACTTCCATTTTCTGAATTGGTAAGTGTAAGAAGAATCCCATTGTTGACAATTTTTGCACTTCACTTATTCCTTGTTTCACTTTCGAAAATTTTCTAAATTAAACTGTAAGCAAATTATTCATGCTATCGGCTGGTAAGGAATACCATATGATTTAATGGCATCCGGTGATCTGATTTAAATATCTTGATTATTGAAATCTTGAGTTGAAGTCCTTCAAAAGTGTTACAGGCCTTGAATTTAAAAGGAGAAATTCTTCAACAATCATAGAGTACCACGTGTATTTGCTCCACCTCTTGATTAAAACATCCAAGAATATCCATTTGTTTTGCATTTATAACCCTTGCAGTCAAATAATTGCTCTTGTTTTCATTCCTTTTCTTAATAGGGGGCTTGAAGCGCTATGAGGGGGCAGGCCTCAAACTTTGATGGTGGATTGAAAAACTAAGTGCCCGACTATTGAGTTGTCGGTTGCGCTCAAATAATTAACGTTGTCTATTATTATTGTGTCTGAAATTTAAATTTATCGAGTGAAAAGTAAAAAGAAAAAGGATAAAATAAAAAAATATTCTTCCTTTTTCTTACTTTTTTTTATTTTTTTATTTTTTATTTTTTATTATCAAATTCTTAACCCGAACGTAACGTAACAAAAGACAAATGAAAATTGTTGAAGAGCAATGCAAGTGCCATTGTAGCTGCTGCAACGCATAATGGGGAATTAAGGAACACTCGGTGCCCCATTATTTTGTACAATGAAAGAGCCATGCATTATATATACAATATAACTTAGGGAAACTTTATTCTTGTACTTTATGTTTCATGTATATTTATTTTGTCCTCTTAATTCTAACCCTCATTATTGTCCATTTTCTTTTATTTATACTCTCATTTCAAATATACTCTTTCATACATACTTCCTAATGTGGCCTTATGTCACTTATTATAACTCTTTACAATTTTTTTTAGATAATAAATTTTTTTTATCTATTTGGAAGCTATGTTCTTAGTAAAATTAATTTGTAAGTAGTCTCAAATAAATTTAAAATATGTAAGTATTAACCAAGTCAATATTTGAGATATAAAGTGATAACAATTTTAACTCTACTAGGTTTTAAAATTAAGACTAATTTCTTTTTATACTTTTTTGGGTTAACGGTTATAACTTTAATTAATAAAAATAAATAAATATAAAGAAAACATAGCGTGTGAATAGATAATAAAAAATTTATTATCTAACAAAAATAAAATAAAAAAATAAATTATAAAAAATTTATAATAGGTGACATAAAAATAAATTAAAAAATATATATAAAAAAATATGTTTAAAATAATGACATAAATATAAATAAATAAATAATAATGACAAGAGTTAAAAATTATGAAGACAAAAATAAAAATAGATGGAACATAAAGAACAAAAATAAAATTTTTTCCAATCAATATAGGTTATAAAAGCCAAACAACAAAAAACAAAAAAAAGAACAGATAATGATGATGAGAAATGTGCATTTATGGGGGCTCCAGTTATTTTTGACGATCTGTAGTTAGGGTCGCCGACAATATATGTGGACGTATTAGATTTATTAATGGCAGATATGGCGCCTTATGGGTGATGATTCCGCCCCCCCCCCCCCCCCCCCCCCCCCCCCCCCCCCCCCCCCCCCCCCCCCCCCCGGGGCGGGTCTTCACACTTCCCTTTTCCCCAATTACACAAACAAAATATTAAGGGTCCGTTTGGTAACGCTGTTAATTTTTATTTTTTATTATGTGTTTTTACTATGTATTTTTTGTAGTTTGATGATAAGCATTTATAGGTTATTGTTGTGCCAATAATACTAGACTAATATTTTTGTAAGAGAAAATACACCCATTTTAGTGTTTTTAATTTTTTTTTTTGAATTTTGTAAAAAATAAAAAAAAATTTAAACAAACAGTGTTTTTTATTTTTAAAAAAAAAAAACAAAAAACGTTACCAAACGAGGCTTAAAACTCTCTCTCTCTCACATCATTTACTCAAAAATTCCTCCTACGTCTGCTAAGCAACTTTTCTTGATTAGCTGGGAGCCTCAGAGAGAGTGTGGGGACTCAGATAGAGGAAGAGTCCGAACTGACACGGGTATAGTATGGACCCGCCAATGATCTTGACCAGCGGACAAAAATGTATAGTGCACGCTGTTATAAGGTTGGGACATCCCCAATGAAGAAATTGTTTTGATAAACAATTTTTTGGGTAGAAAACCATTGGTTTCGTGATTTGGGGAACATGAGAACGTAAAGAGGAAGTGAGGAAATAGTTACCGGGTAGAGAGGTTCCCTGCACAAAGGGGAAATGAGCCTAATTGGTATAAATCTTAATCATGTTCAATGAAGGTAGGCGTAGAGAGTTTTTTTTTTATATTAAAAATAGATATACATATAAATTACTTTACAAATTCACAAAAGAAAATAACCATCTACATAAAACCTTACCACACCTATATCGAAACGAATGTTTTTTGCTATAAGCACTAAAAAGTAAGTTTATCTTTGAAAAGTGCTTAGAGACTCAAACCCAAGCCTTACGTGAGAAAATTCGAATCTTGCTCTTTGAACGTACCGCTTGTTGGTAGCTTGAGAGTTTTAATCTCATAATTTAAGAGAGAAATTTTCAACAATACAAACTCTTGTCCACCCTTCAACTGGATTTTTTTAAATCAATGTTTGTACAGTGCAAAGCTTGGGCTGCCAAATGTTACAAGGGTACATGAAGCTCCAATTTTCAGTCAATATCATACTGGTAGTCTGGTACTGTCTAGTCACCCAATATAGACTATTGGACCCTTTTATTAAACTGGCCGAAACACATATACAAGTCTCATAATTGTATGGGCTTGCAAAATACAAGACACACCCAATTGTATGCATGTTTACGGTGTTATATATATATATATATATAAATATATTAAGTTCTCAAGTAGCTAAAATTATTATTAACCAACAGCTGACAACACTATTATTGTGACCAACAGTACCAGCTTGTAGCTCTGGTCACTGTGCTTAGTAAAGCATAACAATATTAACAAGCCAAGTCTAGTAAACCCCCACATTTATAAAACAGCAGAAAAAAAAACAACAGTATTTATCCAGTAGTACCATGAGACCTCAAGGCATCTACCATGAAACTGCAACATCAACCTGTTCCATCCATGATGTTATGGCTGATCTTATCTTTGACAGTAGTGACTTTGTTGCTTCTTCTCTATAGCAGACTGGATGTAAAGGGTTCACTTTCTCCTTCGGCATGGAATTGAGGGCTAAGTCGCTGCAAGCGTTGGGCAGGGCAGTGCCTTTGTAAGCTTTACAGATATAGCTTATAAAGTTTTCATAATCCTACAAAAAGAGAAATATCGTCAATTTGTGAAGACCCTGTCTTACCTCTAGCGTTACACTACCAATAATCTTCAAAAATGTTTGCAATTATCTGAGCTTCATGAACTTGCACTAAACTTACTAACATCATTTGGCAAAGAATTTACAGCAAACTATGTGTATTGCAGTGGAGAAATATAATCTCATCATTCCTGGCTTGGTGGCAAACGCAAGGAAATTGCGAAATGGTAGACATTTTAAGTGGAATAGAGCCAGAAGAAACTAACCTCGTAAAGGGGCTGTCCATCAACAACCACCCAAGGAACATACTCATGGGGAGGTTGGAGGGTATTGGTTTCTGCTGCATATCGTAGTTCAAGCTGCATAAAGGTTATAAATTTAATCAACCAGAAAATCTTTGTGGAAAAACTGGTTTTCATTCTTCATGGAAAGCATATGTAACCCAGAGAATGGAAAGCTCAAAAAATGAAATGCTTCATCCAATCTGAAGGGAAAAAAAGAAAAAGTTTAATTAGATAACTCAAACAATGTATAGGTGGCCCCAGATTGTTAAAATGACCAAGAGCCTTTGCAACAGGAGCCAGGGGAGAGGCAAATGTCATGAAAATCTCCGAACATAAATATGGTGGGGAAAAGTTGTATTCTTGAGTTGTATATGTGTTTAAGGTGTTTTCAAGAGCACAGTAATTACTTGGTTCAGAGGCCATTTGTGTAATGCTACCTTATTGGTGCCCCCCACCCGTGGGCCCCGGGCCCCCCCAATATGGGTATTAAGATATTTTCTACAACACTAGATGATCATAATTGATTGATTTAGATGATGTAGATCATTTCATATGGAAAACTGTAATGAGATAACTCTTCTGATCTTCATATTAGAAAGAAAAGGGGCACATAGAAAAAGGAACTCATCAAAAAGAAACACGCATAGAAAAAGGAGTATTTCTGTCAATAGGTAAAACTTTTTTCGGGCAGAAGGAATCTGGATAGAAAAATACATTTCAAAGCTCAATCTCAGAAGCTCCCTCATCATAACTAGTTTGACAAAAGGTGTCTCTAATTGGGCCATGAAAGGTCTTAAAATTTTGTGAACAATTCCAGGCAAATCATTTTCAACATTTATATAGAAAGGTTATTCCGTTACTTGAGATCAAACAAGAATTATGTCACAACTATATAGTGACATTGAAGGCAACTTGTCAATACAAGAAAGCATCCCAGTTAAAAAGAGGCACAAAGATACAAAGTTACTTGCTAAAGGAGATATGCACCTATATGTCAACAGTGAGAATATCGAACAACAAACTAGTGTAATTTGAGAAGCCTTGGTTCTCAATAGAGGGAAATCAGAAAAAGAATTAAACCCCATTTTCATTTCTTCAATAAGATTGTAATGTTATATGCACTAGCACTACTTATTATCAACATCATCAATCCCAAATGCAGAACGACAAAGCTTACCTCTTTCCCATATCCGCTACTATAGCACGCATCAATGGGTGTTGGGTCCAAACCCAATTTGTCAAAACATGTTTCCCACTGGGGGTACTTGCGCTCGTAGACCAGAGTTTCAACGCAATAGATGAAAGAGAAGTGCTTATTCTGCAAAAGAGCTAAATGCCCTTAATAAGAGTAACAGAGCACGTGGATAAACACATCTTTCTGACTAATACGTGTGTGCAAAACTAACAACAGTGAATTAAAAAAAAAAAACTATATTTCTGATAAAGTTTTAAAATTTCTAAGGAGTATCAGGATATACAGCTTTATAAAAATTCAAGATATCTTATATACCAAAAGAACAAATTTTTCTTGTTTTACCATGAAAATGTTCCAACATTGTGAAGGATCCCTGTAATTTGTATACAGTTGGATAAAGCACCAAGAACAATATGCTACCAGTACCCCCATGGTCATTACCAGTGACAAAAAGTAATACAGACGCAATTTCAAGCCTCATAAACTCAATAAAAGGCCTTACCAGATCAGGCCAGACACTGATTGCACAGGCCTCGATGGTATTCAGCAAGCATTCGGCTGGGCCGTGCTGCAACCATTACAAACAAGCAATGTTACTCAGGCAATTATCAAAAACATATATATATATATACACAAACGTATATAGAATTAATAATCGGGAGCGGTTGTAACTGTTAACTAGATGGTATGTTGATGCGATTGATTATAAAGAAATAAGACTCGGAGAGAATCGAAGGGCAAGGGGGACCTGGCAATCGAAGGTGTTGTTGCCACGGATCTTGGCATTGCCCCAAGGGACGAGGTTGAGATCGACGATAGAGATGAGTCCATTTTCGAAGATCTTAACCAGGTAATTGATGACGAAGTTTGCACTGTAAGGGCAAAGGCTTTCGTAGTAGAGTCCCAGCGAGACTTTTTCGGAGGAATCGGGAGGTGAAGCCGGAGACAATGCAGCAGAAGTTGGGGGCAAAGAGGTGAAGAAGAGCAGGTAAGAGAGGAGGGAGAGAATGACTAGGTGATGAGAGGCCATCGCGAGGGGTCAAAATTGGACTCCAGTTTTTGGAGATGAGGTGCGTTGGGGGGTTTTACGAGACGTTACTGATTAGGGGGTGGGACAGAGAGGGTTGTCGTCCCCTCTAGTCCGCCATGCCTCCGGAGGTGAAGCTAGGACTCGGAGCAGAAACAGTACCACGACGACGTATCTGGAGTAAAGTACTAAATTGGTTGTAAAAAAGTTTGGTACCGAAACATTTAGAGAGCGGGCGACCAGTCAAAGGATTCCTAATTAAATTCTTAACCATGCCAAATGAGGTAAAATGTCTTTAGACCATAACAAACAAGAGGGTAAATTTCCTGAAGACTAAACTAAAGGGTTGTTACGTCATTTTTATATAATAATAAAATTTATGTATAAAATAATATAATTAAATATAATATAATAATTCTTAATTATAAAATTATTATCCCAACATCGTTCTCCTAAATTTTTTTTTATAATTTTTTAAAAAAATAATATTTTTCTTACTTAAAACACAACTTACAAAAATAATAATAATAATAATAATAATAATAATAATCCTATCATGCTCCATAATTGCAGAAATACCACTGCAGTATCTGGAAAGAGTTGTGTAAAAATTCTCTAATAGTGTATACTTCGGTATTTTCTTATTTCAAATAAAACGAGACATGATTTGTAAAAGACAACCTGGCAAGTAATGGTGTCATTGGTTCCGATCCTGGCGTTGCCGTAAGGGAAGAGCTTGAGATCGACATCGGAGATTAGTCCTCCGTCGAAGAGCTTTACCAGATAGTTCACAATGAAATTGGCGCTATAAGGACACAGCGACTCGTAGTAAAGATCAAGCCTGATTTTGTCCTTCTCAGAACTGTGAACAGGTACTCCGGAAGCTGAAGAAAAATTGGGGGACAATAAGGTGGCGGTGGCGGTGACGTTGACGAAAAAGATTAACAGCAAAGGATGCCGGAGAGAGAGGGAGGAGAATCTCCGACGATAATCCATTGGAGAAGCTGAGTGGAATTGGAGAGATTCTACTCAAGGCTAACTACCAGTCCGCCATTGACCACACGATGCAGTTTGTTTTATCGTCGAATTTAATCCTGAAATTCAGAAGTTTTATGCCCTCGAGAAAATGAGATTTTTACATTAAATCCCGATTGGTCATGTGGCCCCACTGAGACAGAACTGTGCGCATGGGTTTGTTTGTGTTGTGTGTGAGTGTGTGTTTGTTTGCCTCGTGTTAACAAAAAAAAAATCATTTGAAATATTATTGCTTTTATATTCATAGTTATCAAAATAAGGAAAAAAATAACAAACGTTATGAGAAGCAAAAGTGGAATATATAATCAAAAAATACAGAGAAAAATAAGAAGTAAAAGATGATGCAAAAACTTAATAAGACTCTTATTAAGAAGTTTTTACATAACTTAAAAAGAGATTTATAGAAAACTTAGTGAAAATCTCGCTTTGTTTGGATGAAAGGGAGGGGAGGTAAAGAAAAGTGTTAGTTAAGAAAAAAAGAAAAGAAATGAGAAGGTAATACAAGAGAAGTACTCATATTTTATTTGGATAACCAAAAGTAAAGAGAATGAGATATTCTCTTTTTCTTGTCTGTTTTGACTATAATATAATTTTACTATTATATATATCTTATGTGTGAAACCCTAATATTTTTTAATTATAAATTAATGAGTATAATTGATATTTAAAATAAAATAATAACAAGTACTTCACTTCCACTTCATTTTCTCTCAACTCTAAAGGGAAAAAAAGGAAAAGAAAAATACTTAAAAAGTGAGCTCTTTCACCTCTCTATTTACTCCCCCTTTCCTCCTTAAAAATTATCCAATCACGAAATAACTAACTTCTTTCTTCCGAATCCTTCACTTCTCCTCTCAATCCCTCAATCCAAACGAAGTGTTAGTGAATCTCCTAGTAGAGAGAGAAAATGATTAATATTAATTTCCCATATTATACCTCAACTATAAACACATAATTCTAGAAAAACTATGTTTAATCAGTTAACACGAATATCATATTTAGGACGTGTGGAGGAAATGTTTATTTGCGGTTCGCTGTGTGCCTGCGTATTTAGTTGTTCAAGAATTTTTCTCGTGTAAAAAAAATAATAAAAAAAGTACAAAATCTTTTGCAATTGATATAGTTGGAAGAATTAAAAAATAAGTTCAGTTGACCAGAGCTCTTAAACTCCCTTTGAAAAGTCAATGAGTTTAACTCTAATCCCAACATGAATGTACTATTTTTTATCAAACTCAAAAAGAAATTAATTGAAGTGCACGTAAATTGACCTACATATCTCTGACCACTAAATTAAAAAAAAAAGAACTAAATAATCACCAATTATATCATTATATTCGAACATTGGTATTGGGTTCACCATTTCTTATGATTATGTTCCTAATTATAGAAAAAAAATCTTATTATACTTTAAATCTGAGATGGTATTTTTATTTTTTTTGAACTATTGTACGGACAATGTTTACTACATATACTTCACAATTAACTCAAAAAAATGAGTAATTTGTTATCCAGTCTCATATTTGAATGAAAAATGGGATGTTTTCAGATGAAAACAATTTTTAAATCTAACTTATTTTGTGCTTATCAAATTTCCTTAGAATCTGTTTGGTAGTTGAAATTCCAAACTTTGGAATTGAAATTAGAGGCCTTCATATTCAACATACGTACCAAGATGGTCATCACTTCCTAATACAAAACATGGATTTCATATTCCCAAAAACAAGATTAGAGCTTATAGTTTATTTAGCACTCAGTAAGGGTAATCAAACTGTACTCTTAAGTATACTTGCAAACAATTTTCCTTCATAGAGTGACGCTTGTCTTAAAGAAATTTACCACAACACACACAAACAATTGCCTATGTGGATGAGATTTTTAACTGAAAAAACAAAAGGATTATAAGAGTTTTAACATTCATTACCGTCTTTGGGAAACATAGTCTTTCAAAAAATGGGTTGTAACTGATTCAAACAAAATACACCATGAACTTTCTGACCTTAATGATCATTCAAGAAATAACTGATAACTCCTCACCAATTACCAACTGCTGAGAGTGAAAAGGCCACTGAAAAGCGAAAAGTTAGCTAAAACACGGGACTTTAATTTAAGAAATATATCCTTTGCTCTTTAAACTCTCGACAGAGTCCTTGATAATTTGTTCCATAGGAATGAATTGCAAACCCAAATTCCTCAGCTTCTCAGATGCATTCTTATCCCTCAGCAATCCACGTTGAGTATCCTTCGGTAGCCTACAGAACAAAATAAAAAAAAGGCATTAACGGAGACTAAGAAGCTTAAATCTCTCAATCACTTGTTACCATACTGAATTAAGGTACTTGTCAATGAGTGCATATCAGACGTTTAGAAGAAAAGTAAGCCCAGCTGGAACTTTTCATAAACCAATAAATATGAGCATTTCATATCCTACTGTGGAGTCTATCAGGATATCGATCATCGGTAGGGGAAAACTGTCTTTCGAGCAGGCCTTATTGAGGTCGGTGAAATCGACATACATCCTCTATTTTCCGTTGACCTTTTATTTACCATCATCACGTTGGATAGCCAGGTTAGGTATTGGGCTTCTCGGATGATCCTGGCATTAAGAAGTTTGTCCACTTCTTCTGCTATAGCATTTTTGTGCTCTGGGGCAAAGCTCTTTCTTTTTTGTTTCACTCGCTTGGTTTCGGCCGAGATGTTCAAGCGGTGGGCAACTGCTTTGGGGTTGATGCCTAGTATATCCTCATGCGTTCAGGAAAAGACGTCTGCATTTCTTCTAAGGAAGTCCTTCAGCTTCTCCTTCAATGGGTCGAGAGTGGCGGATCTGATCCTGGCAACTCTGTTCTAGTCGGGGTTCTCGATTATGACCTCCTCGAGATCTTCTACAGGCTCTACCCTTCTGACTTCTTTTTTGTCTCTGACCTCCAACTCCTCTATCACCAGGGCTTCTTTGCACATTTCTCCTTTGAAGGATGCCCTGTAACACTCCCTTACTGTTAGTTGGTCTCCCTTCACACTTCCAACTCCTTGCTTTGTTGGGAACTTGATCTTGAGGTGATAAGTGGATGTCATAGCCTTGAACTGGTTCAGGACCGTTCGTCCAATGATGGCGTTGTGGGCTGAGGGGCAATCCACCACTAGGAAGTTGATTAGCTTTGTGGCATACTAGGGTCTGTTTCCCAAGGTCACTAGTAGGACTATGGACCTGAGGGGGGTGATTCGGTCTCCGGTGAATCCAACCAAAGGGGACGCCATGGGCTGTATTTTCTCCTGCTCAATCTTCATCTACTCAAATGCACTGCAGAATATGATATCTGTTAAGCTATTGTTATCGATCAAGACCTTCTCGGTTATGAAGTTGAAGATGATAGTGGTGACCACTAAGGGGTCGTCATATGGTTGGCATAGTTTGGTTGTTTCTTCTTCAGTGAAGGTGATGGTGGAGGGTTTTGTGCGGGATTTCTTGTTCGGTCGTTCGGCCACTAGTACTTCTTTTGGCTCCTTGGCCTTCCGAACGTGGTTCTTTCTTGATGTTGAAGACTTAACTCCTCTTGTGAATCCTCTGGCTATGACTCAGATTTCACCGAGCGGTTATTGGTTTTACTAGGCTCGTTTAAGGTTGGTCCGTTCTGTTTAATGGGGTAACCGCTCACGCCCTTATCCAGTAACATATCTCCCAAACCTCCCTTGCTTGATCAAGTTCTCTATCTATTGCTTGAGATCGATGTAGTGCTCAGTGTTGTGACCGTAATCCCTGTGGAACCTACAATACTTCTTCTGGGATTTCTTCTTGAGAGGTGTCTTCAATCTTTCTGGCCACCTCAGGGCAGGGTCCTGCCGGATCTTATCCAGGACATGCTTCAGCGGGGACGTGAGGGGGGTCAAGTTGTGGTCGAAACTGGCAAATCACCCTTTGCTCCCCTCTGCTTGAACTCTTGATCTGGCATTCTTTAGGGCCTTCGCTTCTCGGTCGTCCTTGCTGTCGTCGAATGACCACTTCTTCTTGTCTAAGCTGGAGTTGATATCCTCGTCCCGGTCACACTTGGCACTCTTAGCGTCTTAGGTATTCATGTGTTTTTGAACCCTGAGCATGAGCTCCGTCATGTTCTTTGAGGGTTCTTTCGACAAGGAGAAAAGGAGCTTATGGGTTTTAAGGTCCCTCATGAAGGAGATCACTACCACCTTGTTGTCTACATCATTTACGTTGAGGGTCTCCTTGCTGAATCTGCTCAAAAACTCTCTACGTGACTCCTCATTCCCTTACTTCACATTCAGTAGGTACGCATCTAGCCTCCTCTGCCTCTGCCCTCAAATGTAATGCCCGACGAACAACTTGCTGAATTGGGCAAATGTGCTGATCGTGGCCAGGTTAATTCTGTTGGACCATACTCTGGCTGATCCCTTGAGTGTGATTGGGAAGACTCTACACATAATCTCATCAGGCATTGCTTGCAGGTGCATCAGGGCCTTGTACATCTCCAGGTGATTCAAAAGGTTCTTGGACCTGTTGAAGGTCTCCAAGGTTGGCATTTTAAATTTTGGGGGTAGGGGATGCTCCATCACTATCTGGGTGAAGGGTGAGTCTGTTCGGTTTAACAACTCCTCAACAGTGTTTGGAGTTTTCATTCTGACTACCTCCCTGACTCTTGCTAGCTGGGCCTACATTACCTTTATTTGCTCATCCTAGGTAGGGAGATTCTCTACTCTTTCTCCAGTGACTTCTGTGTTTTGAAGGGGTTGTCGCAACCGGGATTGTGGGGCGTGGCTGTGCTCTTCTTCCACGTGTCTGCCATTATTTGCGAGCTAGACTCCATCTGCGGGCCTGATGGGTTCATCGTTCCCTGGGTTGACCCCGTCAACCCTTTCTCCATCTCCTCGTTAGTCCCTAGGTTGTCGAACTTCTTCGGGGGCAACCAGGAGCCTTTGGAGTAGCTCCTGATTCTGAGTGATCAACTGTTGCTAATTCTGAGTGATCAGCTGTTGCATGCTGGCCATCATATTAGTAACTTGTTGCTCCAAAGCCGTCACTCTTGTTGCACCTTGCTCCTTCATATTGGTTTATCTTTGAGAAACTACAGACCTGGTTAAGACCATGAAAATAACAAGAATGTCGTTCCCATAGACGGCGCTAACTGATGACTCAGCGAATTTGTATAATCTTCTCCAGGCCAAGGTGAAATAATCTGGGGGTATAAGGAGCGCCTTTGGGTAATGAACATCGGTGTGATATCTGCCAATAATACTCCGATGCCAAAGTTAGGTGACAAATTTGGAGGTATATGAGCAGAGTAATAGCTACGAATTGTGTATATGTACCTCAGAAGGAGGTAAAATCTTCTTTATACACTAACATAGATATGAATGATTCTTGGGTAACGGCTACCCTTTTGGTGGGCGTGATCGTGCCCCATGTTACGCCCTTTATAGGCGCAATCGCCCTTAGTGAGGTGGTGGATACTAATTTGTAGGCATGGATCTTAGGGTAGGCTATTGAGGCGCTTCGTATCACGCTCAGGATAACGTGTTGGCTGCTTGCGCTGAACTCCCGATATGGTATGAGCTTGGTCGGGATATTATTGATCAGGGCCAAGCCTTCTCAGGGTTTAATCTTCGGGATATAGTCCAGACTGGGATCAGTACCTATCACCCCACCTAGCAAGTGGGAGACCCATTCCCATAGGAGTGTTGGAGCAAGGCCAGGTAGTACTCTTGGAGCACTGGATAATTTCTAGATGACATGAGCACAATCTTGCTTACAGCCTGTTTGGGGGGAGGGAAGAGAAAGGAAGGTAAGGAAAAGGGAATGAAGGAAAATTATTTTCTCTCTCATGCTTGGTTTTGTGAAAAAAATGAGAGAAAAGTGGAAGGAAATAAGAGAGAGAGTGATTTAAAATTTTTTCTCCCTTTTTCCTTCCCTTTCCCTCCTAAGTAGAATCAAACAGGAAAAGAAAAGAAAATAGTGATTTTTCTCTTCCCTTCTCTTTTCCAAGTTCCAAACAGCTGTTAATGTCAGGCTTGGAAGGCAAGGGCATGATAGGCAAACCGAGCTAGGCACGAAATGAGCATGGGCATAGCACAAGTCCAAAGACTTTTTTATTATTTGCCTATACGGACACGACATGGCAAGAGCATGGATATAGAATCATGGATTGTACCAGTCTAGGCCTAGCACTTGCGAGCGGGAGTGAGTATGACATGAAGCACGAGGGCCCAATTTTGAGCTAGTCCAGCCAATTTGACACCTCTATTTGTAGCCAAGTGGTTTGTTGGCACCAAATTGTTTTGAATATAGTGGATGACCCACCAAGAAAGTGAGCCACCTGTAGTGGGTGAGTTTTTTTCATCGATCACTATGCCGCTTTTGACAGATTTTCATGCAGTTTCTTTCTTCATATAAAGACAAGAGGCTGAAGCAAAGTGCACACAGAAGAAGAGAGAGAAAAAAGAAGAAAAAAAGAGAAGAGAGAGAAAAGAAAAGAAAGAGAGCAGAAGCTTTAAGCAAATAATAAGAGACATGGTTGTATTCATTTTTCTTCTATAATATAATGAAGCATTGGGTCATCTAAAAGATCAAACCCTATTAGTTTTAGAAGAATTAATATGATAAATATTTGACAATTCCTAAAGAACTATTCACTATACTTTGTGTTACGTTATTTATCCGCTTTATATTCTTTTAGTTTTATAACACGTTATCAGCACGAGACTCGAAATGCTTGTAAAATTTGTTTCTTTTGTGTTTTTCACCACATCAAATGATCTGTGGAGATAGCACGTAAAACTTCATTTGGGTTTGCTCTGAATATAAGGTATGCTTATTGTCAGTTTAATTCTATTGCGCATTATATTTTTAACCTTAGTATCAAAGTCACAAAAGGTGATTTTCTGCTTGTGTACATTATTTTTTTATGAAGTTTTGGTTGAATTTTAATGGTAGTTTGGCAAAACGATCTCCGATTGGCCTATTTTTTATTATGTTATAGCCTCTAACAACATGATTTAATTGGTGAAATTTCATTAAAAAAACTCATTTCCATTTGACGTAGATCTGAAAAAGAAATTTTAAAATTTTAAATTTTTGTTGGTTTATTTATCACAGATCTTGAATTTTTGGCCTATAATATTTATAAATTTGAAATTCGTATTTCAATAGTTTTTCACAGACATATGACTTGACTATATTTTGATGCCTGGATTGAAGCTTATAGACAATTTAAATTCGGATAAAAACTGCGATTAAAATAGATTAATTTTATTCAACCAAATAGTGATATTATATATATATCGAATGAATTGCGTAATAATGAATATTATTCATCAATAGTACTTTTACTATTTATAATGGATAAATATTGAGACGAATAGTCGTTTATTATTCATGAACAATGATTTTACTATTAATAAATAGTGATGACATAATAATGATATAATAAACGATATTAAATGGATAGTATGTTGCACAATACTTTTTAACTTTCTGTCGATTTTTTTTCATGGGTTTGTTGTCTTTTATCATAATACCTACCTAACATTAATATGTTCGGTAGAGGTTTTTTATAATCATTACCTTATGATTGTCAAATCATATTATTGCAATTACATTTTATTATATGTATTGCTTTACAAATAAAATTAAATAGAAAAAATCAAGCATTCCTGTAAAATGCTTAATAAGGCCTATAGCCTGTTCATTCTAATTGTTCTATTTTTTGCTTTAATTTAAGCTTTATAAGGATGATTGTACCACATGTTTGTGCTTTAAGCTTTATTGCTTATCGCCTAATTTAATTTGTATTACTTTAAATTTTCTATAACTTTAATTTTTGTTGGTAAATCTTATTATGGTTGCCGCCTATTTTGATATAGCATTGTATTGTTATTAGAAAATAAACGAGTGCCAGAAGACCATGGTATCTTCAAAAACTTATCTACCGAAAGTTACAAGATTATGATTTAGTGCACCTGGAGCTGCAATAATTTACAAGCGCTGATGAGTACAATTTTTATTATTCAAATCAACTCACAATGAAAATGATATACAGAAAATCTTCTTGATTAAGATATGATAGAAAAATATATTTACATTTTATGCCTCGAACGTGCTCCAGCAATAGCAATATTGAGAGTATTAATTCAGAAAAATATTCTAAAATAATATATTGTATTTTAATGCCACATTGTGTAAATATAAGAGTAAATAATTAAATAAATTAGTTATTATTCATATGTACTATTTACATTACTCCCACACTATTTTAGATTTGTTTCCCATTTTCTTCCTACGTTTTCATTAATGTTATATCATCTTTCTGAAAAGAATGCAAATTTATAATATGTATCAATCCTTAAAGTGATGAGTAAGTGGTATGGATTCGGCGTGGCACAGCTTACTAAATCGAGTGCTACAATTAGCTGATACATTTGACCAATTTATATCATTTCCTAAAGTAAATGTAATTTTATTTGATGGTCATGGACATTGTCACAGATGTGATTGTAATGTAATAATCTTTAAAATTATAGAGATATCCTGAAAGTTGTAAATGCCACCAGAAGTGGAATAATGTGAGCAAAATAAAATAAAAAAAATTTGCAAAATAAACCTCCCAAAAATTATGAAGATGTTTCATTGGTCATGTACCTGTAGTATGTGTCGCGCCCAGATTTTTCGCACTCGAGGAATACACACACAAGCGAGAAAAATAATTTACTCTCTCGTTAGAACTCACCCTCCTACAAGAATGAGTGCGACTAGGTTTCATTTGAAAATAGATTTGAATAAAGGGCTTTTGAAAAACATTTAGAGTCGCCACCTAACTTGATTAAGATGAGTTAGGTCACCTAAAAACTAAGCTCAATCCGAGAATCACACTTAGGGTTTTTGAAAATACTACCTCAAGAGAGGGGTTTTAAGAAAATAGGTAGTTTGACAACTTTTAGAAAACATTTAAGCCCTTTTTGAAAATAAACTCCATTTTGGTATTTGAAAACAGTGATTCTAGGTTCAGAGGTTGGTTACGTGTAAGGAAGACGCACTAAGCCTTCACCCTACCCTGCCCTTGCGGTACCTACATGTCTATTTACCCTAAATTCACCTATGAGGGTCTTCAACTAACAAATGTTCAATCCTATCCACTTTAGAAAATAATGTTTTTTTTAAAAGAATGATGCATGACATGCAAGTGCAAGAAAAGGAAGTTGAAAAATAAATTTGGAAGTAGATTTGAAAAGAAATTAATTTGTTTTTAGAAAGAGATTTGAAAAGATAGATTTGAAATTGGAAAGCTTAGAAATTGGAAATAGAGATTCGAAAATAGAAATTTAGAATTGGAAGTTGGAAAAAAGTTGTGAAATTGGAGATTGAAAAAGGTTGTGGAAATAGAAACTTGAAAAAGGTTGTGACCACACCCATGAGGGTTGGCTACGTATCCTTTTTGAGGAATCAAGTCAGTCGTAGTTCGGATAAGAGTCCGATAGAAAATAGAAGGTTTTGATATGGAAGAAGAAATTGAATTGGAATTTGGATTTGATTTGGATTTAGAATAGAAGATTGAAATTTGAAATGGAAGAATAGAGACCCTAGACCTAGAAAGATAGGACTTAAAAAGGACTCAAGATTAAGAAAGACTTGACTCGAATGGTGGACTTGGAAGATCGAAGAAAAATTGGATTTAGGAAGGGTTCGAATTAGGAAATGTCGAATTTAGGAAAGTTTCAAAATAGGAAAGTGTCATTTTTGGAAAGTTTCGTTTTAGGAAAGTTTCGAATTAGGAAAGTTTTTATTTTAGGAAAGCTTTCGAATTGGGAAAGTTTTGAAATTAGAAAAGGTTTTGAAATTAGGAAAGGTTTCGTTTTAAGAAAGTATTGAAATTGGAAAGTTTTGAATTTAGAATGTTTTGAAATAGGGAAGTTTTGAAAGTTGGAAAGTTTAAAATTTAGAAAGTTTTAGATTTGAAAAGATTTGAAGTTTAGGAAATTTTAGAATTTTAGAAAGATTCAAAGTTTGAGTTTTGGAAGTTCTTGAAATTAGGAAAGGTTTTGAGTTTAAGAAGGGTTTGGAAACTTGGATTTGGAAAGTTAAGATTTGGAAAAGAATGGAATTAAGAAAGGTTTGAAAGCTTAAAGTTTAAGGAAAGACTCAAAAGTTTAAGTTTAGGAAACTTAAGGTTTAGGAAAGTACTAGATTAGGAAGGAGTTGAATTAGAAAAGATTTGGAGTTTATTCCTAAGAAGAAATGTTTTGATTTTGTTTCCAAAAACGGAGGATAGGATCTAGTTGTCTAAATGGGAAGATTGGATTTGGTAAAGATTTGAAAGGTAAAGTTTTAGAAACCTTAGATTTGGAAGACTATAGTTTTGATGTAAAGAAGAGGTTTTGAATATATATATATATATATATATAGTTTTGATTTAGAAAATAAGAGGTTTTGAAAACCTAGGTTTTAAGGCAAGGTTGAAAATCATGTTTTTGGGAAGAAAAACTAGGGTTTCCTAATTGTTGGCTCTAGGACTTAACTTGGACTCTAAGAAAAGAGATTTTTGGAAAGTGAGTTTTTAGAAAGAAAGATTTTTGGAAGGAAATCCTAGAGAGGAGTTTCTAGAAGGAAGATTTTGGAAGGAGCTTTTAGAGAGGAGTTTTTAGAAAGTAAATTTGAGAGGAGTTTTAGAAAGAAGACTTTGGAAGAAGTGTTTTAGGAAAGAGTTTTTAGGAAAGAGAGTTTGGGAGAGGGTTTTCTAAGAAGAAAACTTAGGGAGTGTTTTTAGGAAAAGAATTTTGAAGAGAGTGTTTTGGAAAGGAGCTGAAAAGGAAGTTTTGAAAATAGATTTTTGGAGGGGGTTTTTTAGAAAACAATTTTGGAAAGAAGATTGGAGAGAGTTTTTGAAAAGTATGTTGAAAAAGAGGTTTTTAGAAGGAGAGATTTGAAAAGAGAGTTTTGAGAAAGTATAAAAATGTCTCACTTTTCTAAAGTGATTCTAACCATAAGAAGTTTAGAACCACTTTAAGATAGTGGTTTTGAAAATAACAAAGGTTTTGAAAATATGGACCATATTGGCCACTTTAAATGTAACACTTTCCTAAAGCAACCCTAGCCATAGAAAGGCTAGAATCACCCTAGGATTGTGATTTCGAAAACAAGTTTTGAAAAATAAGATTTTGATGCAATTTTGAAAACAAGTTTAATGGAAGTTTTGAAAACGAGTTTGAAAACGAATTTTGGAGGAATGCAAGATGATGATATGCACAATACAAATTGGGGTAGTGAACATACAAGGTTAAAGGCTTTAACATATAATCAAAGGGGCCGAACCCACGTGGTCTCTGGTTAGACTAAAAGAAAGCCCCCTACAGGGTGACTCTCCAATAGTCTAATCCTACACATGGACCGGGAGTCCCCTTGTTTCAAGCATGCAAAGAAAGGAGGGGGGGGAGGGGGGGAAAAGAAGATAGGGATTAAAATAGAAGAAAACCCAAGTGGGTTAGGAGAGAGGAGAGAGAGGGAAGTGTAGAAACTTAAAAAGAAAGCCTACGGTATTTCTTGTTTACTTCGCTTGGCTTAGCGGGCTTTGCTTTTCTTCGGTCTTCGCTTCACTTCAGTCTTGATCTTTGAGGACTTGTCTTTGGTCTTCAAAGCTTCGTAGTTGCAGCAATCTAAGTCTTTAATGGAGGATTGGAGGCTAGGGTATAAGTGTATGAGAGTGTATGAGTGTATAAGAGGCTAGGGTTTGTGTATGATGGCTAGAGTTTGGAAAACCCTTAGAATAGGGTCCTGGAGGTAATGGACTTGAAAAAGGATGACAAGAATTGTCGAAAGGGTTAACCGGGTCATTAGGGGCAAAACGGTCAACTGGATCGACAAGCTACCGGGACGGACTCAGAATGTCCCAGAAGAAGACTTGAGATTTAGAAATATTATTCAGAATGTTCTCAGGAGGCTACCGGTTTGATATCCAGAGCCGGTGTGGTCGAAAAAGTGATTGGCCCATTAGGGGCAAAACGGTCATTTTACACCAGGTTTACTGGAACTAACTTGGAATGATCCGGAAAGATAAAGAAAGGTTTGGAATACTATAAAAAGCATTCTAGAGAGATTACTGGTTTGATACCCAGAGCAGGTGTAGTCAAAAAAGATGACCGGCCCACTAGGGGCAAAACGGTCATTTTGCCTCGGGTTTACCGGAACTGACTTGGAATGATCCGGAAAGATAATAGAAGCTTGAGAACACTATAAGAAACACTCTCAGGAGGTTACCTATTTGATACCTAGAGCTGGTGTGATCCCCGGGGCGTTAAGATGCCTAGGGGCAAAATGGTTATCTTAACCGAAAAGTTTCGGAATTGGCCTGAAATTGACTAGAAGGCACCTAAATATGCCGGATTGCTTTTAAGACAATCTTGGGAGGGTGGACTTTGTCGCGCCTAGATTTTTCGCACTCGAGGAATACTCACACAAGCAGGAAAAATGATGTACTCTCTCGTTAGAACTCACCCTCCTAGAAGAATGAGTGCGACTAGGTTTGAATTGAAAAATTGATTTGAATAAAGGGCTTTTGAAAAAGATTCGAAGTCGCCACCTAACTTGATTAAGGTGAGTTAGATCACCTAAAAACTAAGAATAATCCGAAGACTAAACTTAGGGTTTTTGGAGAACGATATTGGAAAACATCCTCAAGAGAGGGTTTTTAAGAAAACAAGTTGTTTAGCAACCTTTGAAAAACATTTAGCCCTTTTTGAAAAATAACTCCTTTTGGTCTTTGAAATCAGTGATCTAGGTTCGGAGGTTGGTTACGTGTAGGGAAGACGCACTAAGCTATCACCCTACCCCGCCCTTTCGGTACCTACATGTCAATCTACCCTAGATTCACCTATGAAAGTCTTCGACCAACTAATGGTTCAATCCTATTCACTTTATAGAAATAATATTTGAAAAGAAACTAACATGATGCATGATATGCAAGTGCGAATTAAGAGAATTGAAAAATAGATTTGGAAATAAATTTGAAAAGAATTTGATTTGAAAATAGATTTGAAAAGATGGAATTGAAATTGGAAAGTTTAAAAATTGAGAGTAGAAATTTCAAATTAGAATTTTGAAAATAGATTGGAATTTGAGATTTGAAAAGATTTTGGAAACCGCAACCATGAGGGTGGAATTGAAAATTTGAAAAGTATTGTGACCACACCTATGAAGGTTGTCTACGTATCCCTTTGGGGGAATCAGGTCAGTCGTAGTTCAGACCGGAGTCCGATTGAAAACAGAAGAGTTGATTTAAAGAATGAGATTGAATTAGAAATTGAAAGTAGAAGATTGAGAGATTGAACTTTGAATGGAGAATTGAAAATTAGAATTTGAAATTTTGGAATTGAAAAGATTGAATTTTGATTTGAAAAGATCGAACTTGGAAGAGAGAGATTTAGACTCATTTTGAAAAGACGAAGGTTTAGGAAACCTAGACTTAGGAAAGATAGGAGACCTAGGAAAGACTTGAGATTAAGGAAGATTGGATTGGAATGTTGGATTTGGAAGATTTGGAAAGATTAGATTTTAGGAAATGTTCGAATTAGGAAAGGTCCGATTTAGGAAAGTTTTGAAATTAGGAAAATTTTCATTTTAGGAAAGTTTTGAAATTGAAAAGTTTCGAGTTTAGAAAGTTTTCGAAAAAGGAAAGGTTTTAAGATTAGGAAAGTTCCCAAATTAGGAAAGTTTTGAAAATCGAAAAGTTTTGAATTTAGAAATGTTTTGAAAAAGGGAAGTTTGGAATTTGGAAAACTTTGAAAACAAGGAAATTTTGAAAATAAGAAAGTTTCGTTTTAGGAAAGGTTTGAAAAAAGGAAAGTTTTCAGTTTAGGAAATGTTTGAATTAAAAAAGTTTTGAGTTTAGAAAAGTCTTAGATTTAGAAAGATGTTGAAGTTTTGAAAAGTTTAGAATTTTGGAGAGATTTAGGTTTAGAAAGATTTAGCTTGAGAAAGTTTCAAATTTAGAAAGTTTTGAATTTGGAAAGATTTGAAATTTAGAAAGTTTAAGATTTTAGAAAGTTTTAGAGTTTTAGAAAATCTTGAGATTAGAAAAGGTTTGAAGTTTGGAAAAGTTTGAAAGCTTAAATTTGAAAAGTTAAGATTTGAAAAGAGGATAGAATTAGGAAAGAGTTGAATTAGGAAAGATCTGAAAGTTGAGTTTTAAAATTTAGGAAAGGTTTTTATGTTCAAGTTTTAGAAACTTAAGATTTAGGAAAGTGAAAGTTTATGAAGGATTTGAATTAGGAAAGATTTAGATTTTAAAATTTAAGGAAAGATTTAAAGTTTAGGTTTAGGAAACTTATGGTTTAGGAAGGTAGAAATTAGGAAGGAGTTAAATTAAGAAAAGTTTGGATTAGGAAGGGACTGGATTTGGTTTCTAAATGGGAAGGTTTGATTTTGTTTCTAAAAAGCGGAGGATTGGATTTGGTTTCCTAAAGGGGGAGATTTGATTCAGTTTCCTAAAGGGAAGATAAGATTTAGCAAGGATTTAGAAAAGGAGATTCTAGAAACCCTAGGTTTGGAAAATTATAGTTTTGATGTAGAAAAGAGGTTTTGGAAACATGTATAGTTTAGATGTGAAAACAAGAGGTTTTGGAAACCTAGGTTTGTGGCAAAGTTTGAAAATCATGTTTTTGGAAAGAAAATTAGGGTTTGTTAATGGTTAGCTCTAGGGCTTGACTTGGGCTTTAAGAAAATAGATTTTTGGAAAGTATGCTTTTGGAAACGAGTTTTTGGAAAGATTTTGGAAAGAAAGTTTTTGAAAAGATTTTTGGAGAGAGTTTTTCTAAGAAGATTTTAGTAGAAGATTGTTGGAGAGAGAGTTTAGGAAAATGAATTTTGAGGAGAAAGGGTTTTTGAAAAAGGGATTTTTAGGAAGATAGACTTTCGAAGGGAGTTTTTAGAAAACAATTTTGAAGAGGAGAGGTTTAGGAAAGTATGTTGAAAAGGAGACTTTTAGGAAGAGATTTTTGAAGAGAGAGTTTTTTGGAAAGCATGAAAACGTCTCACTTTCCTAAAGCGATTCTAGCCATAACAGGGCTAGAACCACTTTAAGAAAGTGGTTTTGAAAAACAATAAGATTTGAAAATATAGACCAAAAAGATCACTTTTAATGTAACACTTTCCTAAAGTAACTCTAGCCATGGAAAGGCTAGAACCATCCTAGAATTGTGATTTTGAAAACAAGTTTTTGATGCAATTTTGAAAACAAGTTTGAAAACGATTTTGAAAACGAGTTTGAAAACGAATTTTGGAAGATGCAAAACTATGATATGCACAATGCAATTTGGGGTCGTGAACATACAAGGTTAAGGCTTCACCACATAATCAAGGGGGCCGGACCCACGTGGTCTTTGGTTAGACTAGAAGAAAGCCCCCGACACGGTGACTCTCCAATAGTCCAATCCTACACATGGACCGGGAATCCCCTTGTTTCAAGCATGCAAAGAAAGGGGGGGAAAGAGATGGGGGATTAAAATAGAGAAAACCCAAGTGGGTTAGGAGAGAGAAGAGAGAGGGGGGAAGTGCGGAAATTTAAATAGGGAACCTACCGTATGTCTTGTTTATTTTGTGCGCCATGCAGTCTTCGGTCTTTGGTCTTCGTCTTGATCTTCATCTTCAATCTTCAAGGGTTGTCTTCAAGCTTTAGATGACAACTCTTTAAGTCTTCAAAGGATGGTTGAAGGCTAGTGTATGAGTGTATGGGGAAGTGTATGTGTATAGGAGGCTAGGGTTTAGTGTAAGGTGGCTAGGGTTTTGGAAACCTAAGGAAACTAGGGTTTTGGAGGTGCTCGAGCTCTGTATATCGAAATATATGATTTTTAGGTTAAGTTTTCAGACCCCTTTCACGTTGAACGAGACTCTATATTTATAGAGGTTGGACAACACTAGCGCCTGTTGCAGTGGCGCCAGGCCAAATTTTATACTGGCGCCATTAGGAGTGGCGCCAGCCAATTAGGAAATGTTTAAGGTCGGCAAGTAACGTATCTTTGACTAGATTTGGGCGCCTGTACTAGTGACTACCATGCAATCTTTAGCCTGGCTTCACTAGGAGTGACTCCGGAAAGTCCGGGAATGATTTGGAGGAGCCAGGAATTACCCGAAAGGCCGGAAAGGAGCAGGAACACTTAAAATAGTGTCCTGGAGATATTTGACTTGAAAAGTGAGGATAAGATGTGTCGGAAAGGTTGATCGGGCTTTTAGGGGCAAAACGGTCACTCGGACTGGGAAACTGCCGGGACAGACTCGAATTGTCCTGGAAGAAGACTTGGGGATCTGAAAACTTTACTCAAAATGTTCCCAAGAGGTTACCAGTTTGATACCCAGAGCCGGTGTGGTCGGAAAAGGAGACTGGCCCACCAGGGGCAAAATGGTCATTTTGTATCGGGTTGGCCGGAACTGACTTGGAATGATCCGGAAAGATAAAGGAGGATTGAGAATACTATAAGAAGTATTCTCGGGAGGTTACCGGTTTGATACCCAGAGCCGGTGTGGTTCCCGGGGCGTTCGGATGCTAAGGGGCAATACGATCATTTAGCTTCAAGTGGGCCCTACAGGCCAGAGAAGCGACTGGTGGACTAAATTCAAGTTAAAAAGGCGGGCTTAGAGTCTAAATATGCATGTGATGTGTGAAAGTGAGCTTGGTCAGCTTGGAGATTGCCGAGCGGGCAAAAATGGGATGCTTACAGACTTACCATTCTGAGGACTCAGGTGTGTTCTCGAGAAACGTGCTGAAAAATGGCCCTAGGGGCAGTTTGGTCATTTTTCACCGAAGTAGGCTAGCAAGCACTGGTGTTAACCTGGGTTCTGAGTGTTTCCGCCATTCTGACGGCAGTCTCGTGATACAGGGGTTTGTTGGCAATTCCCTATATTGACCTGTTTGCTAGTATTTTCGCTACTCTGACGGTTGCGATGTTTACGAGTATTTCTGCTACTCTGACGATTCACGATCATTCCCGAGACTGTCTGATCTTGAGAAGTCAACTTTCTCAAAAAGCGAGCTAAAACGGACATTTCTGTATTGGTAAGCTAGCAGGCGCCAAAAGTAAATTGTTCTATCATCTAGGGGACTTGGGGTCTCGTCCCGAATGACAGGTTTAAAGGGGACTTGCCGTCTTCGGAAAAACGTGCCTATTAGAGTTGGAAAGGGGACTTACCATCTTCGAAAATACGCGCCTATTGGAATTGGAAAGGGGACTTACTGTCTTCGGAAAGACATGCTTGTTTTGGAATTGGAAAGGAGACTTACCGTTCTCGGAAAAACACGCCTATTGGAATTGGAAAGGGGACTTACCGTCTTTGGGAAGACATGCCTATTGGAATTGGAAAGGGGACTTACCGTTTTTGAAAAGACGTGCTTGTTGGAATTAGAAAGGGGACTTACCGTCTTCGAAAAAACGTGCCTGATTTGGAATTGGACCGAACAATGCCCCTAAGGGCATTTTGGTCATTTTGCCTCTACTTGGCCCTGGTGGGCTCGCTAAGCGATGAATAGACGGGATTAGACTTAGAGAGTTGATTTCGATTGGAATATGTCCATACTAACTTGAGTACAAGTCCGGATGGACCGTAGACTGCCGAGCCGTAAAAAATAGGGTGCTTACAGTATGATGATTAAATATTCAATAGATTTTTATAGAAATATTTTGACAATGAAACATTATATATATCTTGCATATGAAGGCACAAATCATAAAAACGCTTCAATTATTACAAATATGAATGAGAAAGATATATGTTTAGCAGACATTACTAAAACATACACAATTCTTTGCTATGTTGTAGACTTAACATTAACTGCAATTATAATATCAGCATTATAAAATTGATTGAAAGCTCCAGCGAGCTAAGCTCTAGAAGAGCTAACATAACGTGGTCAAGAGGAACAAAACTCTATATTAATGATGCATTCTATTTAACTAGAAATACAAGAAATTTGCTCAAATCTTACAAATGCTTTTATTTTATTTCTATTATTCTCATGCCAAAAGCATATAATAGAGAAATTTACTATTTTTCTTTTGAGTTATATATTATATGATTATACAAATTATAAGATCACCTGACATGATATATCAAAAGTATTTTTGACCCAAAAGATTTTTATATTGTGAAAACACCTGACGTGATACAGCTAACGTGAAATATCTGAAGTGTTGCACTAAAAGTGCTTTCACCCCAAAAGAATTTTATACGTTGGTATGATAGTCTAGGTCATCCAGAATCCACAATAACGCATCCAATCATTGAAAACTCTTATGGATATCCGTCACAGAACCAGAAAATTCTTTTTGCCAAATAATTATTTGCTTGCTCAATGAGACTAATATATATGGATAGTCATTTTGATGAGTCAGTTTTTTCACCATTAGGGGGAGATAAGATGTAATGTGAGATCAGTTGGAATGCTGTGAAAATGTCTCATCTTGATTCTCGGACAAGTTGATGTGAATCTAAAATTTACAAAATTATTTATTTATAGAAAATTACGCATGAATTACGTGCAATATTCACAAACACAAAGAAAGTAATCAAATCATATCGATATTAGTTGCTAATACTCTAGCTCGTATTGATGTCCTTGTAGGACAATCTATTAATATAGTAGCATATGATTTCAAAGCGCTTGAAGCATGGGAGGCCTGTCAGTGCAAATGTCAAATCTCTGAAAAAGAGAAAAATATAACAAAATGAGTAAATTGGTGTTCCTGAAGAAATTATAATATCTAAACTTCTTGAACAATGAACTCTTGAAGAGCATCTCTTAAAGAGATAGAAACTTATTTCTATAATTTCTGAAAAAGAAAATGAACCTCTAAAAGAGGAATCTCCATCATTTAAACTTTTTAAAGAAACTCTTGTAACAGAATCACTAAAAGAGAAATATCTTGAAGAGATGTTCCCAGTAGAGGAAATTGTACTTGAAAGTAATGAGATCTTAATAAGTTATGTGAATACAGAAGAAAGATGGAATAAAAATATGATTGTTGTCTACAACATATTTTTATTTAAAGTGACTCTTGTAATTATCAGAAGTAATGAAGAGACTGAACCACAAACAGTCGACAAATGTCGATGATAAGATCGATCAAAATGAAAAGAAATTACTGAGTTATAATTAAACTCATTAGCATAATGTAAAGTATTCGGAACTGTAGTCTAAACATCAGCAGATGTTGGACCTGTAGTCTAACTACTAGAAGATGTAAAGTATTCGGACCAATAGTCCATCCATCTGAAAATGTAAAACCGATTTGATACAAATGGGTATTTGTGCAATGAGAAAATATAATAGTACGATATAAAGCACGACTTGTATCAGAACGTTTCTTGCAGAGATCTGGTATTAACAACGATGAGAAATTCTATCCTATAAGGATACAATTACATTCATATTATTGATTAGTTTGTCAGTCTTAGAAAGACTAGATATGCACCTAATGAATGTATAACAACCTGTTTATATGGTGGATTAGGTAATGATATACATATAAAAATTCTTAAAGAATTTAAAAATGCTTAAGGCAGATATTTTAATCACGAATGTTATATTCTATCAAGCTTCAAAGATATTTATATGAATTAAACCAATCTGAACGCAGATGGTACAATTATCACAATAAATATCTATTAAAATAAATATGTGAACAATCCAATTTGTTCATACATTTTTATTAGAATTTGGAGTTTTATTATTGCACTAGATGTTGATATTTTTGAATAATATTGGTACTCCTGAAGAGATTACAAAGTTACTAGTTATTTCAAGAATAACTTTGCAATTAAATAACTTGGGAGAACAAATTATTGTCTTATCTTGAAAATTGAGCATTTATCAGAAAGTATTTTTATTCATCAGTTGACACATACAGAAAAGATTTTATATTGATAAAACTCACTCATGGAATTCTGCAATGGTTGTTTGATTACTTGATGTATAGAAATGTCATTTTTATCATCAAGAAGATGGTAAAGAAATTATTGGTCTTAAAGTACCATGTTATAGTGTTATTGGGGTTCTTATGTATTTTGCAAAATGCACAAGACCTGATATTACATTTTTCTGTCAACCTGTTGATAAGATATAGTTTTGCATCAACTCTAAGATAGTGAAATAGAGTAAAGCACACACTGTAATATCTTCGAAGAACAACAAACATGGGCTTATTTTATGTAAAGGAGTCATTATCAGACTTAGTTAGCTATACAGATACTGGTTATCTTTCTTATCCACATAAAACTCTATCACACGGTGTATTTGTTTGTTGATGGTAAGACTACTGTATCTTGCCGATCTGCGAAGCAACTATTAACGACAACTTCTTCAAATCACTTATTCAAAATACTCATGAAGCAAGTCAAGAGTGCATTTGGCTAAGATCTATGATCCAATATATTTAAGAAAGTTATGAACTATCTTCAATCAAAAATATCTTAATGATATTATATAAAGATAATGCAACATATATTGCACAAATTAAGGAAGACTACGTCAAAGGTGACAAAACGAGCATATATCGCCAAAATTTTTTTATACACATGAGCTTTAGAAGAGTGATGATATTAATGTCCATCAAATACATTCAAGCGATAATTTGGCGGACTTATTTACTAAAATACTACCAACTATGACGTTTGAGAAATTAGTGCACAATGTTGGCCTGTGTCATTTCAAGAATCTTTCATACTGAACAATTGAAGCTATCAAGTTCTCACCGGATGTATTCATAAGGGGCAATCATGTACTGTACTATTTTTCCTTCACCAACAGTTTTTCCTCACAAGATTTGATTACATTGTAAAAATGTAATTACAAGTTCCTAACTCTGTGTTTTTTAGCATTAAAATAGTTATAAATAGTTTTAATTAATTTACTTTTAATCTTAATAAATTTTGTTAAGCAATTTGTAGACTTTTAGATAAAAGGGGAAGCAAACCCATGTAGAAAGAAAGGAGTCTTTACTGATTGGAGTCCACCCACATGGACAAACATCTATTTTCCAACAACTCCACCAAAACAAGCAAGGCAATTGACATGAAAAGATGACAATTGACATGGAAATAAGGCAACTCACATGAAAATTCACATGGAAAGATGTCAATTACCATGGAAAGAAGGCAATTGACATGAAGAGAAGACAAAAGAAGAAATTAATAATTAAAAAGAAGAATAATGTATTATTGTAGGGAATGGATGGCTTTATCTTGAGAATCTATAAATAGCAACACCAAAGGCAAGAGGGAGAGAGCTTGAGAGGAGGCAAGAGAGAGATATATATATGTAGGAGCTTCCAATTACTTATGAAGTCATTTTTTTTTTCAAGCCAAGTTTTTTCATTGCCATAAGTATTTAGTTTTTTTTTCTTAGAGCCAATTGTGAAGATTATCCGAGGATCTTGGGATATCAACGGAGATAACTAGGTTTTCATTGTTTATCTTTAAAATCCTTCAATTCTTAATAATTAAATTCTAAATATATGAGAAAACTTAGATTCTTGACTAAGTTCAATAATTTCTATACACAAATCTTAGTTTGGTATAATTATTGTACAAATCGATGGTATGAATCTATGGCTTTAATTTTATTATTCTAGATTTAATTATTATTGAATTTTATTTTAATCGTTAAATCTTCCAAAGCAAAGACTCAAAATGAAGCTAATGATTTGAGTTACAAAATCTCCGTTGGAATTTCGACTGAATCGGGTGATCGATCAATTAGATCCAAGACTGTTTTATTAAGTTTAATTTAAAGTCTAGTTTAACAATAATCAAACCTCAAAAAATAAACTGTTTTATTTTAGTTACTATTTTTTACACCAACTGTTAGATCTCATCGATACTATTTATGGTAGAATTCAAACAGATTGGCTTAAGTTCCAACTGAAGCCATTGCAATGCTACGATATTTAGCATGACTTAGTCGGTATCTAAGTTTTTACTGTGGGTGAATTCTAGCGTCAACTTTATATGTTTGGATAACCGTTCTCTGTGGTTCGACTTCGATCTTACCAAGTTATTATTGAATACTATTTCGCCGCACCTGCTCCTGGGTGTATTAAGTAGATCAAGTCAATTTTTGGCGCCGTTGTCGGGGAATAGCTTAATTAAAATATGTAAAAATAAAAATAATAATAATACATTTGTTGTGGACTTTAGGACAATTGATTGCTTCCCTACCATTACGAAGGAATTGGACAATATACTAATGACTCGCCCCCAAATGCGGTATTCCTACAAATGAAGTTAGCACCTCGCAAGAGTACGGAGGTTACGATGAAGTATAAACCGGAAGATCCGGTATCGTTCTCTCCCAAGGGACCTAGCCCAATTTAGGCTCTAGCACTCACCTCACACTAATCTAACTAGGGTCAAATTACAATTAAATAGGGGAATTGGATCTAAAATAAAAAGGAAAATAAAAGGACCGAAAATGTTTTGGATTTTTGATGATGGTTTTGAATTACTAACCTAATGCTATGGAAATTAAAGCAATTAACACTAGACAATTAAAGTAAAGCAAAGTGAAAATAGAATTAAAGCAATTAAAAGGGAATTGGGCTCAAATGATTCAATCACTCAATTTCATCCAAGGTTTTCAACGGGGTTTATAACTCAAATCAAACACAACATTTAAGTGTGTTTGATTCGGAGGATGTAGCTTTAAAAACCAATTATTCTCAAGCAATTGAAATTAGATATATGTTCAATGGGGAATCAAAGGTTAATACCATCGATTCAACTTAGTCAATACCACATTTGTGGTTTATGCATTGAATAGCCAAACATAGTCAATAACCTAGATTTTCTAAGGCATCTTCAATCAATTGTTGGGAATGAATTTCTAGCAATTGTGGAGTATTTTTCTAGTCAAGAGTCCTAAATTAATACCATTGATTTAGGTGATGAAAATTCCCAAATTTAGTCAATAATCTAAGTTTTCTAAAATTTCACACCTAATTACTAGAAATTTGAATTCTGAGAAAATATGACAATTAATCCATGAGATACCTCCAAATGAATTCCTTGGATTATTTGGGTGATTTTCACATTTAAACCCAATGTAAATTCTAGCTACTTGAATACATCATAAAAAATATGTAGGAATATAAAGAAAGCATGTAAAGACTTAAATATAAAATTTACTTGAATATTAAAGACGTTTGGTTACAAAGAAAATGAAGGAAACTGTAAGAAAGTGAAAGAAAATACAATACAATGGAAGAAAACTACAAGTTTTATACCTACATTAACATTATAAGGCTAAATCTAAGCTAAAAATGAAGAAAAATAGAAAAAACTAACCTTAGCGAGCTTTTTCCGCCGCCCCCTTGCTAAAAAAAAAAAAAACCCTAACTCCTCAAAAACTATACAAAAAACCATAAAAAAAAACACCGCTTCGGACACAAAAAACACAATCTAGATGAACAGTAACCGTCCGAATACCGTCCGGACGGTCCGTTCAACGCCTGTTTGAAGTCCGTTCGGACGGTGAACAATAACCATCCGGACGGTTACTGTTCACCGTTCGGACGGGTACTGTTCATGAACAGTAACCGTCCGAACGGTGAACAGTACCCGTTCAGACGGGTACTATTTACACTCCTCAACTGTAGAAACTTTGAAATTTGATTTGGCCACCCTAGAGTTTGATTCAACCAATGCACATTGGACGCAAAGTTGTAGAGCTTGAAGTCTTCTTTCCAATGACGCAAAAATAAGCTCAATCGGATATTGGAGTAAAAAGTTATGCTGAAATACCGAGACAGGTCTGAATTTTCATGAACAAATTATTCGCCTTGAACTCGCTTTGATTATTCTTGATTTCTTTTCACCTTTATTAGCTTATATAACCTACAAAACACATACAAAACATACTTGAACAAATATCTAACTAAAATAAGATAATTAATTACAATATAAATTTAATAAAGTACAAATTAAGGGCTTATGATTACACTTTTAGGGTGTAATCAACTAACTGATCAGTAGTTTATACTAACTTATTACTTTGTTCTATTGCTTACTTGTATATTTGTATATATTTAATTTTTTTCATTTTCTTTGTGGTTAGCCTCTTTGGTTGGCATACTCGCCTAATATTGGATGAAGCCATTCAAGTTAGTTACCAATTTTTTTTTTTGTTTTTATTTTCCATCTATATCTAACATTTTACTTTATTTAGTAGATAACCTACTTTGGTTACCATGCTAACATTTTACTTTTTGCACTTTACTTTAAATTTTTTTAATTTTTTTTTTTGTGGTTTACTTATCGGGTTGATTCATTGCCTATTTATCGATGTGGTGACCATCTAACTATTTACTAACTTTCTAACTCTTTGCTAACGTTTTACTAATGAATTAACTTTTCTTTCTTTTGTTGTTTTTGTGTGCAGGTATTTTAGTATACTGTTGTATTTCTTTATTTTTCTATTATTTTTATTGTTTTGTTATGCTGTCTTTTCAAGAAGGGTTAGTATATGTCATTCTCTATAAGGTACACAGACTTGCATGTCACACTTCATTAGGGATGTACATAATCGTTTGTGATTAATTAGCTCATCTGGTGATCTTTCTCCCACTTACCATACTCTTTTCCCATTTAGGACTCCTATTCCAAATATTCAGTTAGTTAATCGAGATCCTAGTCTTATCCCAATGGTGAAAGAATTTGATGTTTCACCACATGTGAATCCCAACCCACCAAATGCAAATAATGGACCTGAAGGTAGGAGTGTACATAGTGATCCTCGCTATGGATCTTTTAGGGATTATCTGAATCCTGCTAGGCAAGCTCCTACTCTTTGCATTGTTCTTCCCGCGCATCATGCAGTGATAACTTTAAAGCCTGGAATGATCTAGTTGATAAATCCATTCCATGGTTTGGATTCTGAAAAACCATATCAACATATCAAAGATTTCGAGGACGTATGCTATATATTCTTCGATAATTTTTATCCAAGAGAAGTAGTACTTTTGAAACTCTTCCCGTTTTTCCTCAAAGACAAGGCCAAGACATGGTTCAATTTATTGAGGCCTAGGTATATTCATTCTTGGTAAGATCTTCAGAAAAAATTCTTAAAAAAATTCTTCCCTGAGCATAAAACTGAGGCAATTCGTCGCCAAATCTCTCAATTTGCCCCTATGTCTAGTGAATTGTTCTTCCAATGTTGGTAGAGATTTAAAGATTTGTTGAGTGCTTGTCCACATCATGGTTTCACCTATTGGCATATTATAAATACTTTCTATTTATCATTGACTCCACAACTGAAGCAATTCGATAAGTCTATATGCGTAGGGATGTTATATGACAAAGACCCATCTGAAACATATGACTTCTTTGATTACTTAGCGAATTTGGCTAGAGATTGAGCCATAACTGGGACCCAAAATCACTAGTCTAAGCCTAGGGTAACATTTCAGCTTAATCAAATGGATGATCTTAATGCTAGAATAATTGCACGTACCCGAAAGTTAGAAGCTATAGAGACAAGTAAGGGTAATATTGTGAATAGTGAGTCTCTTAGGGAAGAGAGTTGTTTAATGTGTGGTACAATGAAACATGAAACTGTTGTATGTCCAATTAAACCAAGTTTCAAGGAGGCCTTGCATGGTCAAGCCAATGTGGTTGGCTAATATTGGGATACATATATTAACCAACGAGTTGGAAGGAACCCTTTCTCGAACATATATAACCTTGGATGGCAAAATTAGCCAAACTTTGGATGGAGAAACGAGGGTCTTTTGAATCCTCAAGCATTCTAAGGAGGACCTCAAAACCTTCAACCTTTTCAATCTCAACATGTTCAAGCTTAACAATCCATGCCTTTTTAACCCCAACCTAATGCATATCAACCCCCTCATAGGAGATCTTTAGAAGATAATGTTGATCAATTGACAAATGCTATGAGAGGAGTTAATAATAGGGTAGATAAGCGAGACAAGGTGTTAGACCAACACACTAGGATGTTGGAGGACATAGCAAAACAAATATCTAACTTGACACAAGCTTTGACTCAACAAGTGTCAGGGAGATTTCCATCTCAACCGCAACCAAATCCAAATCCCACAAAGCAAGTAAACATGACCGAAGCGAGTATTTATCCTCAATCCAATCATGAACAAGTCCAATTTATCACAACCCTGAGGAGCGAAAAAATTATTGATAAAACCATTCCAACTAGAAAGGAAACTCTTAAGGTTAGTGATGAAGAAAATAGAGATGTGAGAAAACAAGAAAGAAAAAAAATGAGAGTGAGAAAGAGAAAAAGAAAGTTGAGCCAGTCTTAGAGCCAACTAGAGTATCTAAAGATGAGGGCATTGATGTTGTGAAATATGTCCCGTTTCCTCATCGATTGGCCAAACAAAAACATGAGCTTCTGAATTCTGAAATTTATAAAGTGTTTAAGCAAATTAAGGTCAACATTTCAATCTTAGATACCATTAAGTAAATTCCTTCCTATGCCAAGTTCTTGAAGGACTTGTGTATTGTATGTAAGCACCCCATTTTTGCCAACTCGACGGCCTCCCGTCCATCCAGACTTGAGTTCAAGTCAATATAAACATATTTCAATTCAAACCAGCTTTCCAAACATAATCCAGTCAATCAATCACGTTGCGAGCCTATTAGGCCCAAGTAGAGGTGAAATGATAAAAATGCCCTTAAGGCATTATCCGGTCCAATTCTAGTGGGCACGTCTTCTCGAAAACGGTAAGTCCCTATTTCAACCTTAATTCGAAGATCAAAATCTAATTCCAGTCCAGTTCCAGTTTAAATCATGTTCGACACTTCTTTCGAGAAAGTTGATCCCTCAGAAGGTAAGACCCTCCAGCTCAGCATGTTTTTCGAGAAAATTCTTTGGAATGGTAAGTAGCTTTAAACCAGTCTACTGGGATGAGAACCCAAGTCCCTGAGATGGTAGAACGGTCCACCTTTAGTGCCTGCTAGTCCGCTAATGAAGAATGTCCGTTTCGGCACACTTTTCGAGAAAGTTGATTCCTCAAGCAATAAGTCCACATAGCAGCTTCCTGAGATCAGGCAGTCTATGAAATGGTCGCGACCTGTTAGAGTAACAGAAATACTCACAAACTTCGCAACCGTCAGAGTGGCAGAAACACTCGCAAATAGGTCAACATAGGGAATTGCCAATAAACCTCTTACGTCACAGGACCGAACTTGCCTCTTGGCCGTCACACGTTTACCAAAGGACGGAATACCTTTGGAAACCAACTAGTCACAAACCATCAAAGTGACAGAAATACTCAAAACCTAGGTCAAAACCAATGCCTGCTAGTCCACTCTAGTGAAAAATGACCAAACTACTGTTAGGGCTTTTCAGCATGCTTTTTTTGAGAAAGTACCAAAGTCCTCAAAGTGATAAGTCCACCCTTCCAATATTGTCCTAAAGACAATCCGGCATGATTAGGTCCCTTCCAGTCGGTTTCGAGCCAATTCCGAGACCTTCAAGTCAAAATGACCATTTTGCCCCTAGATAGACGAGCGCCCGAGGAACCACACCGGCTTTGGGTATCAAATCGGTAACCTCCTGGGGGTGATTCTAATAGTATCTCCAGCCTTTTGATCCATTTCCGAATCATTCTAAATCAACTTCGGCAAGCCCGATACAAAATGACCGTTTTGCCCCTGGTGGGCCAGTCGCCTTTTCCAACCACACTGACTCTGGGCATCAAACCGAAAACCTTCTGGAACATTCTAGCTTATGTTTCCAAGCCTCAAGCCTTTTTTCGGGACATTCCAAGTCCATCTCGGCAGCTTTGCGGCCAGTTGACCGTTTTGCCCCTAATGGCTCGGTCAGTCCTTCCAACACATCTTGACATTATTTTTCAAGCTTACTACCCCCGAGACACTATTCTTAGGGTTCCTGTCCTTCCGGCCCTCCAGGCCATTCCCGACCCTTTAAATCATTCCCGAACTTTCCAAAGTCACTTTTAATGAAGTCATGCTAAAAATTGCATGTTAGTCACTAATGCAAGCGCCCAAATCTTCTGAAGATACGTTTCTTGCCAACCTTAAACATTTCCTAAATGGTTGGCGCCACAAGGAGTGGTGCTAAGCTAAAAAATGGTTTGGCGCCACTAGAAGTGGCGCTAGTTTACTCTTTTGTCTTTAAATATAGAACCTCCTCTAGGCTAAAAAGGGTTCGCAAACACAGTTCACAAATTTTATTTTTCGAATTACAGAGCTCGAAGCACTTCCAAACCCTAGCTCTCTTTAGGTTCTCCAAACCCTAGCCTCCATATACAAAACCCTAGCCTCTATACACTCAATCCTAGCTCATATACACTTTTATACACTCATATACGAACGTCCGAAGCCTCCATTGAAGACTTGAAGTGCTGCAACTCAGAGGCTCCCGAAGACCAAAGCAAGCTCTCGAAGACGAAGTAAAACAAAGCAAATAAAGCAAGCAAAATAAAGAAGACACAAGGTACGCTTCCTATTTACATTTACGCAATTGCCTATCTCTCTTCTCTCTCCTAACCCACTTGGGTTTTCTTCTATTTTAATCCCTATCTTCTACCCGCTTTACTTGCATGCTTAAAACAAGGGACTCCCCGGTTCATGTGTAAGATTAGGCTAATTCAAGTCACCGTGTCGGGAGCTTTCTTTTAGTCTAACCGGAGACCATGTGGATTCGGTCCTCTTGATTATGTGGTGAAGCCTTTAACCTTGTATGTTCACGACCCCAACTTGCATTGTGCTATCATGATCATGTATCTCTCCAAAACTTGTTTTCAAAACTTACATCGAAAATTGTTTTCAAAACTTGCATTAAATCTTTTTTTTCCAAACTTATTTTTAAAATCACAATTCTAAGGTGATTCTAGCCTTTCCATGGTTGGAGTTGCTTTAGGAAAGTGTTACATTTAAAGTGACTTTTATGGTCTATATTTTCAAATCCTTTTTATTTTCAAAATCACAATCCTAGAATGGTTCTAATCTTCTTATGGTTAGAATCGTTTTAGAAAAGTGAGATATTTTTAGAAGTTAGCAAAAGTCCACATTCAAATCCCTTTACAAATTGCTTTTCAAACTTACTTTCCAAAACCTCTTTTTAAATCCTCTCAAAAATCTCTTTTCAAATTTACTTTCCTAAAAACTCTTTTCAAAAACCTCTTTCCTAAAAATCTCTCTTTCCAAAAAAATTTATTTTTCAAAATCTTTTTTTCTTGGAGTTCAGGTTAAACCATAGAGCCATGGTTAGAAAACTCAAATTTTCTCTCCTAAAACATGATTTCCAATCTTGCCTCAAATTTCCAAAACCTCTCTTTGTATGTCAAATCTTAGATTTCGAAATTCACTTTTCTTATACAAAAACTATGTCTCTCCAAACCTAAATTTTTCAAAATTCCTCCTTTCCAATTCTATGTCAAATCAAATCTTTCATCTTTGGAAACAAAATCAAATCATATCTTTTTTGAAAATAAAATCCAAACCTTTTCCTAATTTTAATCTTTCCTAATCCAAACCTTTCCTGATTTCAACCTTTCCTAATTTCAACCTTTCCTAATTCCGATCCTTCCTAATCTCATAGCTTCCTAAATCTTAAGTTTTCAAAACTTAAACTTTCAAATCTTTCCTTAAACTTTAAGCCTCTTAATCCTTTTAAACCCAAGCTTTTCCTAATTCTAAAACTTTCCAAATTCCAAATCTTTCTCAAACCTAATCAAATCTTTCCTGACAAGGAAACTTTCCAAATTCGAAACTTTCTTAAGTTGAAACTTTCTAAATTCAAAACCTTTCCTATTTTAAACTTTCCTAATTCGAAACTTTCCTAAATGAAACTTTCCTATATTAAAAATTTTCTAATTTTAAGATTTTCTAAATTCAATCTTTCCTAGACTCCAACTCCCAATGTTTTCTAAATCAAACTTTCCAATCAAATCTTTCTTAATATCAAGTTTTTCCTAAGTCCTATCTTTCCTAAGTTTAGGTTTTCCAAAACTAAGTTTTCCAAAGTCAAACTTCTCTAGTTCAAATCAAATTCAATTCAATTACATGCTTCAACCCTAGGTTACCCTAAGTCCTAGGATGTCTAGACGCTAGTTCGACCCTAACCCTAAAGTTAGAAAGTTTCTAACTCTTCTCCTAAAGTTCTTTTCTAAACCGAGATGGTTTTTCAAACTTCAATTCAAGTTAAAATGTTTTCAAATCTCAATCTTTCCAAATCAAGTCCAAGTTCTTCTTCTAAGTTCTATTTTTCCAAATCAAAATCAATTTCGAATTCTCAAATTCAATTTCAAATCAAAGTCAATTTCAAGTTCAATTTCAAATATTTTATTCAAAGTTCAAATCAAATCCTTTTTCAAATCAAATTTTCTGTCGGACTCTTATCCGAACGACGACTGACCTAATTCCCAAAAAGGGACGCGTAGGCAACCCTCATGGGCGCGGTCACAACCTTTTTCAAGTTTTTATTGTCACAACCATTTTTAAGTTTTCAATTCCATAACTATTTTCAAATCTCTATTTCTAATTTCTAAAACTTTCTTTCAAAATCAAATCTATCTTTTCAAATCCATTTCAAATGAAATCAAGTTCTTTTCAAATCTACTTTCAAAGTCAAATCAAATTCTTACACTTGCATTATCGTGCATTATGTCAAACATATTTTTAAAATTCTTTTCTAAAGTGTATAGTTTTGAACATTTATTAATCAAGGAATCTAATGAGTGAACCTAGAGTGAATAGACATGTAAGTACCGCAAGGGCGAGGTAGGGTGATGGTTTAGTGTGTCTTCCCTATACGTAACCAACCTCCGAACCTAGATCACTGTTTTCAAAGACCAAATGGAGTTATTTTAAAAAAAAGGCTTAAATATTTTCAAAGGTTGACAAACAACCTATTTTCTTAAAAACCCTCTCTTGAGGATGTTTTTCAAAACCTTTATAAAAAACCCTAAGTGTAATTTTTTAATTGTGCTTAATTTTAGGTGACCTAACTCACCTTAATCAAGTTAGGTGGCGACTTCAAACTTTTTTCAAAAACCCTTAATTCAAATCAATTTCTAATTCAAACCTAGTCACACTCATCTTTTTAGGAGGATGAGCTTTAACGAGAGAGCACTGTGTTTTTCTCACTCGTCTTTTTTGGGTGCAAAAAATCAGAGCACAACACTGTAAAAAGGAGGTTACATGTCAAAGAAACAGCTTTTATGAGTGCAATTTTGCAATGTAAGTCCCCACAGAAGTATAAAGACCCCGGCTGTCTTACTGTTTCATGCACCATATGGGGAAACAAGATAAATCGAGCCCTTCTTGATCTAGGATTAAATGTCAATCTACTTCCTTATTCGGTTTATCAATAACTCAGATTAAGTGAGTTGCGCCCTACAGGTGTTACCTTGCAACTAGCTAACAGATCTATTAATGTTTCTAGGGGTATTATAGAGGATGTTCTCATTCAAATAGATAAGTTTTACTATTCAGTGGATTTCATTGTGTTAGATACACAATCAGTTGAGAGCATTAGTACTCATTCCCAAATTTCAGTTATCTTAGGACAACCATTCCTAGCCACGTGTAATGCGGTAATCCATTGTAGGAATGGGCTATTGAAGTTGTCATTTAGAAATATGAGCATTGAGATGAATATATTTTCAATTGAAAAACAACCAGAAGAGTATGAGAACATCAGAGAACTAGACTACATTAAGTTTATTGTGCAAGAGTACTTTGAGAGTGAATTTTTTTAGGATCCTATTGAAAAAGCTTTTGTTTTGAGCAAGTCATATGACCGGTTAGATTGTGACTATGTCAAGTTTAGGGACACAATTCCTGAAAGGATAAAAGAGAGAACAATGTATGTAAGTGGGTCATTAGACCCCATCATTTGAGTCTCTAATTCCTAGTGTCATAAAGCTTGTCCCTTCTGAACAAAAAGCACCCACTCTGGAAAGAAAACCTTTACCATCTACATTAAAGTATGTATTCCTTGGTAAAAGTGAGTCTTATCCTATTGTTATATCTTCTAGCCTGTTTAAAGGCCAAGACAAGATCCTTGTGAAAGTGCTAAAAAATCATAGAAAAGGCTTAGATTGGACCATTGTAGACCTTCACGGTATTTGTTCTCTTATATGCACACATCGCATATATCTTAAGGAAGAGTCTAAACCGGTGCATCAAATGCAAAGACGTTTAAATCCCAATATGAAAGAACTTATGAGAGAAGAAGTACTGAAACTTCTCATTGCAGGTATCATATTGTTGACTCAAGGTTGATCCCCATGTTGATTTTGATGATGACTAAATCTTATGTTATTTCACTAATGCATTCACTTAGTGTGCAGATTAATAAAGTGTATATTCTAGACTTAAAGTTCAATTTTAAGTCTAACACATGTCAAAGTGAATGTACAATAAACTCATAATCAAGCAATAAACTCCAAGAGCTATGCAAAGAACCAAACAGAGCATCAACGCCTATTTCTACTTCAAACAGATTATTTGCATTTGAAGAGGTTGAAGGTGTTCAAATGAAGCTTTCATCAAGTATACATAGACTCAATAAAGTTGTCTTGCACTCAGAAAGATTGAAGACTTCATCAGAGTATGCAAAGATCAGTTAAAGATGAATTGATTATTGAAGAGATTGAAAAAGCTTAAAAGAGGACTTCATCAAGTGTGCAAAAGGTCGATTCAAGATAATGTGATTGGAAACTGCTTGAGAAGGAGATTCATATTGATTGCCTAATCTCTACATGGAATCCAAGTGAAGAATTCTTCTAAAATATAAAGAATCAATGAAGACAATGTGTATGAAGAGATTTCATCAAGTTTGCAAAAGTCTCATTGAAATGATTTTAAAGAAGAAAAAAGAACTTCTAGCAAAGAGATGAAATTGGCAATGAAGCTTTGTGAAGCTCTACATAATAGAGAAAGCTTGGCATTAAAAGAGAATATTCTATAATTAAAAATGAAGTTTTGCATACAAAGAAGAAGAGTTCAAAGTTGATTAAATGTAGCTCTGACAGTTTGGAAATCAAGAAGAGCTAAATAATGAATGATCCAATCCAAATTAAATAGAAGTTAGCTCTGATGAGTTAAAGAATGTTGATTGATCATCATACCCCTGAGAGAAGACTCCTTGAAAATCTTATACTATTGCTGAGATAAACTGAATCATTGTAAGTCAGAAAGTAAATTTCTGAGCAATGAACGGACTCATGAAAATGAAAAGTCGCCTCATGGAAATAGACACAGAAAGCTTGATGACAAAATGTGTAAAAAGCTGACTCATGAAAATGAGGAGTCGCCTCATAAAAACAGACGTAGAAAACTTGAAGATCAAATGAGCAAGAGTCGACTATTTAATATAAAAAATTGACTCATGAAACTTAAAGTAAGTTTTTTGTACAAAGAGCGGACTCATGAAACTAAAGAGTCGTGTCATGATGACAGAAGCAAAATGACGTGAAGACAGAATGAACAAGGAGCCAACTCATTAATATGAAGAGCGGACTCATGGAGACAGTGGATAACATATGGTAAATGCAGAACCAAAAGTGTCGACTCTACAAGCCTGAAACCGATCCCTGAGATATAACGACTAGTTTTTCTAATGTTATAACGAACTGGACGTGCATTAAATGAAGCCCAACAACCTCCAACGGATGGAATCAATACAGGTGTTTATATACAAGCTTCCAACTGCATTTATAACAAGAAGAGAGACAAAAAAAAACAAGAATCTACTGACTGATCAACTGAAATTCCTGAACATTCATCTTGTTTTCACTTTGTGAGCTTTAATTGTATAATCTACTCTTGTTAGAGAGTTTGTGAGTTACTTGTATATCTTTATACACTTGTAAATGAAAGTTTGAGAGTTCTCTTAAGGAAGAAAAACTCTTATAAGTTTGAGTGGAGCTTGGACAAAACTACATGGTGGCCGAAGAACTTGGGTAGAAGTTCTTGTGTATAGTGAGCTGAGCACTTGGTCAATCAACACCCATTTATAATTAGAGATTACATAGTGGAGGAAGACTTCAAGGGGATCTTGGGATGAGGACATAAACCACGGTTTGTGGTTGAACCTCGGTAACTCTCTGTGTTCTTTGTATTGCTCTATTTTCCTTTCTTCTTCTGATTACATTGTATTACATATTAATTGATCACGGTTACCTTTTTTAGATTAATCATAATTAATCTTAATTGTTATTAATCTTCAAAAAACCCAATTTACCCCCCCTTTGGGTTGCATTTTGGGCTAACACATATAACCCCATCTCTTATTCAAAGTGGGTTAGTCCAACCCAAATTATTCCTAAGAAATCTAAGTCAAAGTAATTCAAAATAAGAAAAATGAACTAGTGCCCACTAGAATTCAAACTGGGTGGTGCATGTGTACTGACTACCGTCGATTGAATGTTGTTACTTGAAAAGACCACTTCTCACTAACATTCTTAGACCAAATTTTAGAATGAGTGGTAGGACATGCCTTTTACTGTTTTTTAAATGGGTACTCTGGGTATAATCAAAGTGAAATTGCCCTAGAAAATCAAGATAAAACGACTTTCACATGTCCTTTTGGTACTTATGCTTACAAAAGAATGTCATTTGACTTGTGCAATGCACCAACTACCTTTCAAAGGTGCATGATGAGTATCTTTAGTGATATGCTGGAGAGATTCTTGGAGGTTTTCGTGGATGATTTTTCTATGCACAGAGATACCTATGAGAGTTTATTGGAACATCTCGAGAAGGTGTTAGAAAGATGTGAGGAGAGTAATCTTATCCTAAACTGGGAAAAGTGTCACTTCATGGTGATACAAGATATAGTGCTTGGGCACATCGTGTCTAGCAAGAGGATTGAGACAAATAAAGCCAAAGTTGAACTGATCCAGAAACTACCTACTCCTAGAACTGTGAAAGACATTCAATTTTTCCTTGGGCATACTGGTTTCTACCAATGATTCATAGCAGGATTTAGTGACATCTCTCGTCCAATGTGCCAACTATTGTCAAAAGACGTTTCATTTGAATGGATGTCTAAATGCCAAGAAACTTTTAACAAGCTTAAAGAGCTGTTAACAACTGCACCTAACATTCGGTCACCCGATTGGTCATCACCTTTCGAGTTGATGTGTGATGCTAGTGTTTATGTTATGCAAGCAAAACCTTGAATGAAGCCCAATTAAACTATATCACAACTGAAAAGAAACATCTTACTGTCATTTTTGCATTAAATAAATTTCAGTCGTACTTGGTGGGGTCATTAGTCATCATATATACTGACCATTTTGCACTAAAGTACTTGCTTACCAAAGCTGATGCAAAGTCACGCCTCATCCGTTGGATTCTTTTGTTACAAGAGTTCCACAATGAAATTCGAGACAAAAAAGAGGTAAAGAATATAGTTACTAACCATTTGTCACGGCTCCCTACTAATAGGGAAGCCAAAGATACTTTCCCTATCAATGAGTATTTTTTAGATGAGCATCTTTTCCAAATCCAAGCACTTTCTCAAGCAACTGTTCCATGGTTCGCTGATATAGCCAACTTTTTGGCTACTAGTAAGATACCGTTACACTGGTCTTGCTTAGATAAACGAAAATTCTTCAGAAATATGATGTATTTCTTCTGGGATGATCCATACTTGTTCAAGTATTGTCCTAATCAAATAATTCTTTGGTGTATCCCCAACAATGAGTTTCAATATATCATGGAGTTCTGTCACTCTTATGCTTGCGGTGGGCACTTTAGTTTAAAAAAGACGGTTGCAAAGATTCTGCAATCTGGCTTATATTGACCCACCATGTTTCGTGATGTTCACACCTTTTGCACATCCTGTGATAGGTGTCAATGACTAAAAAGTCTGACTAAAAGACACATGATGCCCCTTAACCCCATTCTTACTCTTGAGATATTTGATTGTTGCTGTATTGACTTCATGGAACTGTTCCCTAGTTCATTTAGATTCCTTTACATTCTTGTGGCCATTGACTATATGTCTAAATGGGTGGAGGCCGTTGCTTCTTGTACCAATGATCACCGCGTTGTGGTCAAGTTCTTGAAGGAGAATATATTTTTTCGCTTTGATATGCCTCGTGCTGTCATTAATGATGGTGACACTCACTTTTATAATAAGCCCATTAGTATGGGGTCATTCACAAGGTTAGTACACCTTGTCATTCTCAAACTAGTGGCCAAGTTGAGTTAGCAAACCAGGAGATTAAGCACATTCTTGAGAAATTGTTAATCATAACCGTAAGGACCGGTCCTTAAGGTTAGTGGATACACTCTAGGCTTATAGAACTGCTTACAAAACTGTGTTAGGTGCTTCTCCTTATAGGCTTGTGTATGAAAAATCATGTCACCTTTCGGTAGAAATTGAGCACAAAGCTTATTGGGCCATTCGTCAATTTATTGAGAACATAAATATGACCGGCCAAACTAGGAAGCTACAACTCAATAAACTTGAGGAACTCTGAAATAATGCCTAAGAGAATGCAAAGATCTCTAAAGATAAGATGAAAATATTCCATGACCAGCATATCCTTCGTAAGTCTTTTCATGTCGGTCAAAAAGTATTGCTTTACAATTCCCAGCTACACTTGTTTCTGGACAAATTGAAGAGTAAGTAGTCTAGACTTTATCTGGTAAGAGATGTGTCACCGCACAGAGCAGTAGAAATTGAGAATTCTAACAATGAGAATGTTTTTAAAGTCAATGGGCAAAAACTGAAGCCCTACTTAAAGAACTTGTAAGTTTGATTGAAATTGTGGATCTTATGGATCCATTATTGCTTGAGTAGAAGCAACACCCAATCAGTTTGTACAGTTAGTTTAGTCTATTTATTTAGTTTGGTAGCTAGTTTATCTTTAGTTCAAGGTGTTCCCCCCACCCTCTACCCCCTCTTTTCCGTCTCCCACCCTTTCTCTTCTATTTTCACCTTGCGATCGTGGCTGTTATCTAGTTTTTTTTTTTTGGGGGGGGGGGGGGGGGCACGTTCGTTTTTTTTTGTTATTTGGTTCATCATTTTCTATTATTTATTTTGATTTCTATAATTTTTTCTTTATTACCAACAGACGTTAAAGAACTGGATAGTATCATGACTTCTCATATAGATGGTCGAGTTCTTACATTTGCATGTTGCATCTTCTGAACATTTTCATTTAGTATCAGGGGTGAGATCATTTGCTATGCAAAGATAATGAAGAGAGTTGAGCTCCAAGAGGAACAACATCAACCTCTTACTGGTCGCAATACTCTAGCCTGTAAGAAAAGAGTAAATAGATTAAATAAGTGTCACTGTTGTATTAGACACACGTGTGTGGATAAGAATTATAAATGGAGTAACTAATTAATGTCAGGGAATCAAATGGTTTACCTAGATATTATTAAAAAAAGAGTAAATGATGAGGCATTGAGACGCCTTGAAATCACCAGAACGGTAGACTATCTTGATTTTGATGTCAAAAATCTAGCTTAACTTTGTAATGATTATTCTTTTTACTGTGTGTTAGGTTTAAGTGCCTTGTTTGCGTGTTTATCTTTATTTGTAAATATGACTAACATTTATTTTGTAAATATTTTATATTTTACAAAACAAAAAAAAAAAACCATATGCAAGGTCGAGGAGCGTACAATTTAAATGTACTTGAGATCTACAAAAGAAGTTTGCATATCTTTTGTAGTTTTGTATAGTTTTATGTAAAATGCAAATTTAAATTTTGGGGATTTGTTAAAACATGTTTTCATTCACCTCGGCATAAATTTTTTTTATCCTTTCTTTTTAATACAATTGCAAGATTTTATCTTAAAACATAGAAAAAGACTATTTTACATCATTTATTATCATATCATGATAAGTTTAGTATTTTTTACATATTATATAGTTTCATCCTTACAAAAGAGGAGGTTTTTCACCAAGCAAGCTTTAAAATCAATAACACCTTTCGGAGTGTTTACATTTACTCTTGATGAATTTCTTCCACATCACTCTTTCAATAGCTATATTATACTTGTATTTGACTTAATTGTTTAAATTGATATGGTAATTGAATATGTTGAATTCTTATAACCTTGAGCTATTGTGCACTTTAAAAAATGAATCAAAGCCATCTTTGATTTTTTAAGCCACAGATTTCTTTGTTGACATAATTCCCTTGGAACCATCTTTAAGTCTATTTCTTTTTCTCTTGCTACATACATCATTACTAAAGTTTCGTTCTTAAATACGAAAGCACAAATATCTTCACTTGTGCAAGTTGAATTGGGAAAGAGGGTGATCTATTTGCAATATGAAAAAAAATAAATAAATTAGCGATGAAGGAAAAAAAACACCAAAAAATAGGAAGTAAAAGTAAAAAAAAAAGAAGAAGAAGAAGAGATTGGTTGTTAAAAAATATCAAATTAAATCAAATGAAATAGAAAAATTGAAGGTATGCTTTCATTGATTAATTCATGCTTTAATCACACATGTTTTGAGCTTTTTATCATTTCTTTCTCCCTATCTTATACCTCATGGCTAAGTTACAACATGAACAAAGCCCTCGAGGAATTGATGTGTACATTGCTTGCTCATTCACTTCGTAGAGAATTCACTTATCAGTTGCTTGTGTGATTTTAACATTGATTATTCTTTCATAGAGCTATGCCAAGTCGTTTCTTACTTTTTATATTCACGTTATTTCTTTATGGTTGTCTTTTTTTATTTTACATTACATCTATTATTTTGTAAGGACAACATGTGTGAGATGCCTATATTCTTTTTTTCTGAGAGAATATCCAATGATATTGAATCAAATCTTAAAGGATGTATATGTATTTTTATGTTGTAATAATTTTCTTATCATGTAATGATCCACATACAAAAGTATTTCATATATTGTTCTAAGACATTACCTTGCTTGTGTATTAAAAAATAGGATGATTGTGTTTTGATACATGTCATACTTTATCCTCCTAATCCTCAGTTGCAGGCCCATTTTGATGTTTGTGGGTACCATCACTGGAAACTCTTACGAGACACTACTCGCCCACTAGGGGTAACCTAGAGGTTTAATGTTTTGTGCATATGATAAATGCACTCGTGATCCTTATAAAAGTGAAGCATATCTTTTTAAGTGTGTTTATTTGTTTTGCTAGGGACTAGCAAAAAGCAAGTTGGAGGGGTGTGATTACATTGTTTGTTGAGCATTTTGTAGACTTTTAAATAAAAACGGGAGCAAACTCCTATGGAAATAAAATGAGTCTTCACTCAATGGAGCCCACCCACATGGACAAACATTCATTTTCCAACAACTCTACCAAAACAAACAAGGCATGTTTTTGCTTTTGGATAAAAGAAGCCAACTCACATAACCATTGACATGAAAAGAAGACAATTGACATGGAAAGAAAGCAACTCACATAAAAATTCACATGAAAAGATGGCAATTGACATGAAAAAAAGACAAAAGAATAAATTAATAATTAAAAAGAATAATAATGCATCATTGTAGGGAATGGATGACTTCATCTTGAGAGTCTATAAATAGCAACACTAAAGGCAAGAGGAAGAGAGCCTGAGAGAAGGCAAGAGAAAGATATATATGTAGGTGCTTCTAATTATTTATGAAGTCATTTTTTTTTCAACCCAAGTCTTTTCATTGCCATGAGTATCTAGTTTTTTTACTTGGAGCCAATTGTGAATATTATCCAAGGATCTTGGGAAATCAACGGAGGTAAGTGGGTTTTCATTGTTTATCTTTAAAATCTTTCAATTCTTGATAATTAAATTCTAGATATTTGAAAAAACTTAGTGTTTCGTCTCCACAAGCGCACGGTTTCAATGTAGTTTGACCCAAATGACTTCGAGTATCGTTTTAAGCTCAGGATTTCGGGGTTCAATACAGACCAATCACGCAGCCCAACTTTGACTTACTCAAATGCGGTTACATTTTAATGAGAAGAACAAACAAAATGAAACCGAAAATTCTTTGAGTTTGAAGTTGTAATTATGATCTACTTATCTAATTAAAACTATAATCTACTATAAAAGGGCAATTGATAATCAAAGGAAATGCTAAGTAATTTGGGTAAATGATTGATTTCAATTAATTCAAACACTCGAAGAATTCTATATTGTCATTGAAGGTTTATGACTCAAATTGCTAAGCCACAATCAAGTGTAGCAATTCAAAAGATTTAGTTCTGAAGATTGGGCAATTCAACTCCAATTGAAGTTAGATATGTAATTAATCTAAGGATTCTATGGTAATACCATCGATTTGGTCAATTTCACCCCATAATTGTTAAATCATGACTTGAAATTGCCAAACTTAGTTAATAACATAGTTGTTCTAAGAAATCCAACATTTAATCAAAGAAGAATATCAATCCAAAATGATAAGATAATGAAATAGTGGGATACCTTCAATGAAACTTTGAATTCTTTGAATGTTCTTTACAAATGAATCCAATTTGAAAAATTAGCTACTCATCTTCAAGGAAGAACTCCATAATTGATTTGATTTGATAATGAATAATTTGAATTTGAATAAGAAAGAGATTGAAAATTTCTATTGAAATCAACTTTTCAATTCAATTACAAGGAATATAGCAAGAGATTCTAAATAATCTAACTATTACAATGGTGGGAAGGTACTCCCTCTCTCTAAAAAAAGGCCTAAACTCCAGAAAATGTGATAGATCCCTAAATCCTCGTACAAACTTGTATATAATAGTGAGAGAAAAAAGAATAGGGCAGCCGGGACCGTACATACGGTCATACCAACGTACGTACGGTCTTTGTGCAATAGGCCATACGCTGAATGAGCTTCTTTGAAATTTGAAAAAACACTACAGGCGTACATATGGTCATGAGCACTCTTGCCTAGTTTTTTCCTTTTTTCAGCTCGTAACCTGTAAATCAAACATCAAAACTTATTAGAGACAATATGATACTATCATAAAGTATATATATCATTAAATGGATTAACAAAGACTATTTAGGGACTTTGAATTAATCTTTTAAGGTGTAATCACCTAGATTTTTTACTAAGTTTGGTAATTTCTATACACAAATCTTAGTTTGGTATAATTATTGTAGAAATCAATGGTATGAATCTATAGTTTTAATTTTATTATTCTAGATTTAATTATTATTGAATTTATTTTGATCGTTAAATCTTCCAAATCAAAGGCTCAAGACAAAACTAATGATTTGATTTACAAAATTTCCGTTGAAATTTTGAGTGAATCAGGTGATCGGATCAATTAGATTCAAGACCGTTTTATTAAGTTTAATTTAATAATCAAACATCCCAAAACAAACTATTTTATTTTGGTTATTATTTTTTACACTAACTGTCTAAATTTCATCGGTACTATTCATGGTAGAATTCGAAAAGGTTGGCTTAGATTCCAACTGAAGTCATTGCAATACTATAATGTTTAGTATGGCTTAGTGGGTATCTAAGTTTTTACCGTGGGTGAATTCTAGCGTCAACTTTGCATATTTGGATAACCATTCCCTATGATTCGACTCCGATCTTACCGGGTTATTATTGAATACTACTTTGCCGCACCTATTCTTGGGTGTATTAAGTAGATTAAGTCCGGGTTTTCCTTTGTAAGATTTTAACGATGCAGTTTTTAATGCACTCATACCTTACTATGATGCACAAGAATATTATACTCTTTTTTCTTCGTTAAGAATTTTTTCTAGCAAGATTTTAATGAGTCATATTCGTTGTGTGATGGTCATCTAAGGGGAAGTGTTGTGAATATAATAGATGACCCACCAAGAAAGTGAGTCACCTGCAGTAGGTAAGTTTTTTCCATTGATCACTGTGCGATCACTGTTCCACTTTTGACAGTTGAATTCTTTACGCGATTTTTACGCAGTTTCTTTCTCTATATAAAGATGAGAGGCTAAAACAAAGAGTGCGCAGAAGAAGAGAGAAAAAGAAAAAGAAAGAAGAGAGGAGAGAGAAAAGAAAAGAAAGAGAGCAAAAACTCTAAACAAATAATGAAAAATATGATTGTATTCATTTTTCTTCTGTCATATAATGAAGCATTGGATGATTTAAAACACCAAACCCTAATAGTTTTAAAAAAACTAATTTAATAAACATTTAACAGTTATAAAAAATTATTCACTATACTTTCTGTTGCGTTATTTTATTTGCTTCACATTCTTTTAGTTTTATAACACAAATCTTTTCTTTTTGGTTGTTGAGGGAGGCAGAGGACACAGGACTATTCCCAAATAGCGAAGCAAATTGCCACCCACAACTCCTTGGACCAACGTCTGCTATGTATAGCTTCTTGGGTGGAAATGGAACCTCTGAATAAAAAAAAATCCCTTACTACCTTAACCCACCCTCCCTCTCCCTTAAGGAGCCAATGCACAACACAGTGCTCTAACAAAAGTCACTATTACTTCGTCACTATTACTTTGACTATGGCACTGGCCTGAAGTTGAAGAGTTTATGTACGAAGAAAAGAGTAGAGAGTATTGTTATTCATCACTCCCCTCGGAAGGCAATTTTCAAAAAACCGGCATTTAACAAAATACACCATAAACTTTTGAAATTGGTTCCTGAAGATAATATAGGTACAACATATTCATCATACAAAACTATTTATGCTACAAATCCCTGCCACATACACATGGCACAGAATAAAAAGCCTCTGAAAAGATAAGAGTCACAGTTTTGCTTAAGAAATAAACCCTTTGCTCTTTAAACTCTCAACCGAATCCTTGATAATTTGCTCCATAGGAATGAATTGCAAACCCAAGTCCATCAGCTTCTTAGCTCCATTCTTGGCCCTCAGCAATCCAGGTTGAGTATCCTTTGGCAACCTTCAAAAAAGGCAGATATAGATAAGCGAATGCCTAAAAATCACAATCATTTGCTATCACCTATGAATTAAGGTACCCATGAAGCGCAACAATGCATCAAAAAAGTGACAAGGCACGTAAGCCTGGCCTGAAATTTTCAAAAGCCAGTAATTAGAGCATCCTGATTTCCAGCTGCACCATGACAAGGAACGATAACGTGATGTTTACCCCAGTCTGCATCTTATTTTCTTAGGTCTGATGGTGATGAACTACACATCAGAGGTAGCCTTCCACTGCCTAGGTCCCCCAAACCAAGAAGGCTGGAGTTGATCCCTAGTCTTTGGCATGACTACCAAGGGACTTTACCAACTAATCTGCTGCCACCTTCCAATCTTTCATCCTATCTCCCAAATGTGTATAACAGAGGGAAGAGAAGTCGGATTGTACAAAGCTGGTTCTTCATCATACGCTTAAGTGCTCCTCGGAGGGCCAAAACATGCATTAGTTATAATCTATAGCATGAAGAACAAACCCGCTCTAGCCCACCCCCCCCCCCCCCCCCCCCCCCCCCCCCCCCCCCCCCCCCCCCCCCCTCTCTTTCTTCTTTTCCTTTCGCAGAAAAACCCAAAAAAGAAAAGGACTGCTCAAACAATCTCATGTTCCCATTCAAGCATTATAGTGTATCTATTAATTCCCTTGAGATCAGAATTGATTTAATCATATGGCAAACTCATAAGTGCTCCTCGGAGGGCCAAAACATACATTAGTTATAATCTATAGCATGAAGAACAAACCCACTCTAGCCCACCCCCCCCTTCTCTCTTTCTTCTTTTCCTTTCGCAGAAAAACCCAAAAAAGAAAAGGACTGCTCAAACAATCTCATGTTCCCATTCAAGCATTATAGTGTATCTATTAATTCCCTTGAGATCAGAATTGATTTAATCATATGGCAAACTCATAAGTGCTCCTCGGAGGGCCAAAACATACATTAGTTATAATCTATAGCATGAAGAACAAACCCACTCTAACCCACCCCTCTTCTTCTTCTCTCTTTCTTCTTTTCCTTTCGCAGAAAAACCCAAAAAAGAAAAGGACTGCTCAAACAATCTCATGTTCCCATTCAAGCATTATAGTGTATCTATTAATTCCCTTGAGATCAGAATTGATTTAATCATATGGCAAACTCATAAGTGCTCCTCGGAGGGCCAAAACATACATTAGTTATAATCTATAGCATGAAGAACAAACCCACTCTAACCCAACCCTCTTCTTCTTCTCTCTTTCTTCTTTTCCTTTCGCAGAAAAACCCAAAAAAGAAAAGGACTGCTCAAACAATCTCATGTTCCCATTCAAGCATTATAGTGTATCTATTAATTCCCTTGAGATCAGAATTGATTTAATCATATGGCAAACTCATAAGGTTCGGAGAATCAGAGAACATCACAACGCTATCAGGTCAATTTCCTATTTATAAAGCATGTAAAGAGTTTTTGACCAAAAACACTTTTGGTAGCATGGGGAGTGAACGCATTACCTGGGGAGATTATATTCAGGATAAAGTTCTGCAACCATGGCTGCAAAGTCACCATAATGTGATATAGCTTCAACACACAGGTGCCTTCCAGTTGCTGATGTATTTTCATAGACCAAAATGTGTGCTAGGGCCACATCTTTCACATGGACAGATCCCATAAAAAAGTCCTCGTATATTTCAGTGCAGCCTGGCCACAGATAAAATGCCATTTTAAGTTTTTAATTATTTGTCACACTAATCAAACCTATTATTCCTGCCATTATTTTCCTTTGAGCAGTTTAACTGGCTAGCTGTAAATGGAGGATAGAACAGAATGGTAATTATAGAATAACAGCCAATGTAAAGCCTTTAGTTTTAAGTGTTGTGAACATGAATCCCTATCGTAGAAAACATATGAAACAGGAAAATATACAAAGTTTACATAGGCATGCTTTTAGGGCTAGGTGCCAACTCAAGTAATTCTATTCCTATTTCAAGGCTGAAGGATGGAATTATGTGCCCATGCCCTCATTTTCTTGTCTCCGGCCAACCCAAACCCTTGTGTTGTAGGAAGTCCAAATGATAGATTTCATTTTTGTAGACTCATTATGACTCCTCAAACCTGTTTATGTTTCCTCCTGACAAATGTCTAGAAATTATACACAGAGGAGGGTAAAAAGTCGAGTCCAAGACCCTCACTAGTGCACTGTGCATGTGTTAGCTTACTTTGCCTCCCTGGATAAATGTAGTCCGATTGCATTGCTTCATTAACAAAAGTGACTTTGTTAGCTTCAAAGTGTGTCTCTTGCTACTTTAATGTGCCTTTACATTGCGTGTTAGCTTGTGCCTTTGTTTGTTGTTTACTTATGCATTTGTGGGTGCGTGCGTGTGCTCTTTGCAAGGTAAACTTGGCAGGCTTTCTTGGTGACCATCCAGACAAGTACCAAAGGCCCTAAACTAGTGACAACTGTCAGCCCATGACCAAAGAGTCTAATGCCATGCTACTTAAAAAAGAAACAGAACTACACAACTTACCCCAACTCAAATGTATTAGACCTAAATCTTTTACGGTGATTAATATAACAAAACTTGAATTTTATAAAAAATAATAATAATTAATAGATTGAAAATCTGTTGTTATCTATTAGTTTCATACAAACTCTCTTTCCTTCCCGCCATTTTCAGAAGGGTCTGGGTGGACCTAGCAAAAGAATACTGACAAATATATCAATAGTCCCATTCAATTTTTTATACATTTAGAAATCAATGCATGTTTCAATGAATTCTAGATAACCTATAACATTTTGCAGAAATTACCCTGAAAAAGGCGAAGAAGCATTAACATGCTTGCGTTAAGGGTTGGGGGGAGAATAGGGCCCATAACAGTTCCAGGGTTCACCACAACCACATCCAAACCTTTTTCCTTAGCAAACTCCCAAGCTGCTTTCTCAGCTAGTGTCTTAGAAACTGGATACCATAACTAGCCAACAAAAAAACCTTTGCATCACAATCTTGAATTACAAAATATCCATACAAAATGCATATCCTGGTAGTAGCATAAAGAAGGAAAAACAGTTATAGTAGTGGACATCACAATAACATTAAAAAAAAAAAATAGAACTTAAGAGCACATTGCAATACCACAATAATGTACAAGCATGAGCAAGACAGAAACCTTATGAAACCAATTTGCAGTAATCTTATTAAGCTAAACAAGATCTTCTGAATGGATGAAAGAAAACATGAGAAATCACACATAATGTAGCTTCAACGTTACTCAAAACAATATTCTAGAGTCAATTAGGAAAATATGAAGTAGATATTGTTGATAATTACTTATTACTTAAATGCACATGATTGTAGAGCTCTGCCTGGTTGATATTTGATGGAGAAGTGATAGAAAGTTAACATAAAACCATTTTCCCTGCATGACATGCATGCGACTCCCCAAATTACATCAAGATATTATTTCCCTTAAAGCACTTATGTTTATTTAACATGACAAAGCATCACGAGGAAGTTGAGGCTTCGACTAATCCAAATAGTTTTTCAACAAAAACATATTATTTACTTTTATTTCCTCTTTACCTTACATTCCCACATTTCGCTTTCCTATGTAAATTACCAAAAATGCAACACAGCTTGACAATAATCACTTAATCAGTGTATGTCATCACAATCACTTATATTATGAAGTCCTGTAAAACAAGGGGTCTAGTCGCCTAATTCTAGTGAAACCTTGTATTATTCTAGGAGCAAATTACAGTTCTCAGATTTGAAGTGTATGCTAGTTAAAAACTTGTAAGAGACATAAGCTAATGCCCAAATCTGATCAAATTCCATTGTGATACAAGCAATATATCTTTTTAAAACAAACGAATACAGTTGTTTTAACTAACAATCTGGCTTCTCAGTTGCCGGAGGTTGAAGAAGTTGGTAGATAGAGCATAATTAGAAATGAAAAGCACACACGAGGGTAAAACAAAACTAAAGAAAAAAGTATAAAGAAGCAACTGGAAAAAGAAAAGCCTCACTCCATTCTGCTTGCTATATTCGAGATCTGTCCAGCAATCCTCGTTCTTGACCACATCGGCTGGCCAGGAACGGCTCGGCGTGATGGCTGATATCGATGAGGTCACCACCACTCGCCGAACCCCCAACTCCTTAGCCGCCGTGAGTACATTGTTTGTCCCCTTGATTGCCGGTGCCAACAGCTCTTTCTGCCATTCACACCCCAAGCATATATATAGAACACATTGAATTGGTAATTAAATGAAAAGGAGTGTAGATATGTGCGTATGAACATGCATATACAGACCTCGGGGTCTTTAACTTCATCGACAATGCAGGGGGAAGCAAGGTGGAAGACGCCGCTGGCCCCACGGACGGCGGCGATGATGGAATCGTAGTCGAGGAGATCGATTTGAAAGAGACGGAGAAGCGATTCTGCTCCTTCTAGGGCTTCTAGATGCTTCGTTTCTTTCTCATCCTCTACAAAAACAGACAACAAAAATTTTTAAGAAAAATTAGAAAATTAAACTAGAAAAATAAAATTACTTGGAGGTAAAGAGACAAGGGCAAAGTGTGAGAGGCGAGGTAACTAAGATCTTTGACGGTGGCGTGAACGGTATAGCCGCGGTCGAGAAGGAGACGGACCAGCCACGAACCGATGTACCCGCTTCCTCCCGTCACGCACACCACCTCTCCCTTCCTTGCCATTCCACTCTCCAGTTCAGTCTCTACAGTGCTTGCAAATTGTTGAAGATAAATAAGCACTCAAATGGGAGAAATTATCCCACAGATCAGGAAGACCATGTCTGTTTTTTTCGCAAACTCAATAACATTAATAACAGATTTCAAGGGCTATTTGAAGGTACTTCGTTTAGTATACTTATGATTTAAAATCTGGTTGGGTGTGGATTAAATAAATAATTTATGTCTAATTATATTTTTTAAAATAATTAATTTTAAAAATAATTTTTTTAAAATAACTTATCATGCCAAACATACCTGTAATCTTGAACATAGAATTAAAAAAATTGTTAATCCTATTGTTTGCACGTTTGAAATGACTTGAAAACAAACTGTAACATGGACTAGAGGTGCAAAATGAATCAAACTATGTGATCTCTGTAGTCGAGTTCGGTTCAATCAATTCATTAGAAGCTCATTTAAAATCAACTCGTTAGATAAACAAGTCAAGTTTGAATTCATTTTAAAACTCGTTTTTAAGCTCGGTTAAATAAGGGTTTTTTTTTTTTTTTCCAATGAGCTGCTAAATAAAGGTTATGTGCATCAAAAAATTCATGCTACTCGAGCTCGACTCTATTAAAACTAGTTTAAACTAGGTTCGAAAGTTAAAAATCTAAACTTAAATATATTTTAAAATTTGTTAAGGTTATTAAATCATACTCAACTTGTTTACAGCTCTGCATAGAACACATGGCATATGAGTAATGACAGGGCACATCATATTGTTAAACTGATATGGTTTTCCGAATTTATCGAATAATCTCACGGGTTTAGCTTCATAGGGACAATCCAGTACATTGAGGCCGGACTTGACACCAAAATAAGGTTGTTCCATTGAGAGCAGACTTTACCTCGCTAAAGTAATGTTGTTCCATTGCCCAATTTCATGCTAAATTAAGACGGTTCCATTGCAATCCATAAACTGACTCTTGGTTTGAAAGAAAATGAGCGCTCAATTAGTAATGACAAACTTATGCTTCAGTAAGCTCTGTGGCGAATTCTCGCGTAGACCAAAGCCCGGCTCCTCTTGAGCCTTTAAAATTGCGTTTAGGCCTAATAATTTTTTAAAGTATCTATGATAATAATAAAAAAAGATAGGATATTGATTTCCTGAGTTTTTTAAAATTCTGTTCATATCCTCAATTTCTTGAATACTCGTAATGAAAAAATATATTAGCCCCCCTTAAAATTAAAATATTTTGTCTTAACTCATCCAAATTTACAAGGTAATACTTTAGCCCCTTCTCAACAATATTCATGGATCTGCCCTTAAGTGAGCTTGGCGGGGAGGCAGCAATGGCCGTGCTGCTGCTTGTTTATTCATAAACTGTACATTAATTATTACAAAGAAAAAATCATTCTTCTTGCCACCAGTTCTTTCTCAAATTATCATCCCAAATAATACATCCCACCAAAGTTCCAAAGTGCAATAGGAATTCTAAATTACAGCATTGCCATTTATCCCTCAACTATCAATTGACGAGTCCAATTTTTCTGCAGTCCAACTCCAGAGAACAGCCATTCTACTAATTTGCTGATACCTCAATCTTCATCTTTTCGGTCAAAAAATTAAGCAGTAGAAGGCTGAAAGCTAATAATTTCTAATGGCAAATTCCAACCATTATATTAGTTCTATAACGACACAAAATAACAGCCAAGAATGTGCCGACAGTGCAACAGAAGCAACTCTGTTTACAAAGAATTGACATACAAAATTGCGTAAATATATCGATTAAACAGTTTGCTGTGGTTGTGCTTTGCTTTAGCATTGTGTGAGCCACATCTTGATTAATGCTTCACCACCCACATCGATATCAAAATTATGGGCTCACAGCCAGTATCAGAATCTCTTTTTCACATATTGAGCAACCTTTCATTACAAACGGGATGGAATTAAACCAACAAACAAACCACCCCAAAGTAAACAAATCTATTTGAATGTTGAACATAGGTCCTCGGAAGACAGATCTACAAATTGAAAATTGTAGCAGAGGGAATAGAATTCGTACAAAATCAAAAGTCCTAAATCTCATCATACATCCCATCATGAAAAGGGGCAAAAGTAAATCAGGTGGAAGTTGAAAATTATAGGGCAAAAATATGACAGACTCATAAAACTAATACGTCCGCAAAACTGGAACCTGATACCTGTTTTGCTCAATCATGTCTCTCCAAAAACTTCTCTATCAGAACCGAAAATGCAGCAAAGCCAGCACAACCAGCACAAGCTGCTTTGGGACCACCTAAAAACACAAATAAGACAGCTCTAAGTTAGACATTCACAGGAATAGGCAGAAAAAAAGGGTAGATTGAAAGTTGAAACTTGAGCAAATACCAAGATTCTACCGTGCCTATTCATAAAGCAGTAGTGCAATTACTTTTTCCCCCACTATAATTCCATTTCTGCGATTGATAATAGTCCTATGAAGCTTCTAGCAGGGCTGGAGGACCAATGCTAGCAATTTGTCACTGGTTCCCATACCAACACAATTGCATTTATGTTGCAGCTGTTACAACTCTTACTGGAACTAACAAGGGATCTGATTTGCTGTTTCAACTTATCATTGGATAGCAAAACAAAATTTTGCAGCTAAACTCAGACTGTGAAAAAGAGCTGCTAATAATGGTGGTTTGCTTGTGAAACCTGTTTTTTGATAGGGTGATTTAGAAAATATTATTCCTACTACCACCATTGTCCTGAAATGTTATCATTACAAACAGCTAAACTCGCCACTGCCCTGGGTCTTGCGGCATAGCCACATAGCATAGTGGCTAGAGGCAATGGCTAACAATGGCTTTTCACCTGGTTTGGTATAGTTTCCTTTGGCCAGTCCAACAGAGAGAAAGACTTCTCCAAATTCAGTATGTCCTGGAACCTAGACCTCGTTCCTTGGCCTCTAGGGCAGGTTTTCCACCAAGAGGAAACACGTAGTACCTCTTAACAGCTTACCAGCTCCCTCTAACAGGTGCCTCAATCATGAGCATGCAGTTACATGCATACAACCCCCTTCTATAGGTAGACTATTGCCCTTCTCCTTCAAGGAACTTCTGATCTCTCTCTCTCTCTCTCTGGGCTGCTTTGTCTTTCACCCTGTCACCAGTGCTTTTGACAAGCTTTGCCACCTCTCCAATGAACCACAACGGAAACACCCATACGCAGTTAGGACTCTTAAGGGTTACACTAAATAGCCAAGCATAAATTAAGCACTTGGCCAATCTTTTGGAGGAGCCTCAGGGAATGGGTTCATATCTGGGAATTTTTCAACTAGGTATTTAAGCCAAATAGTGATATCACCCAAATGTTTCTCTGACCCATGTTTACTGGATACTTAAATACTAAAGAAAAACTATGGTTTGCCCATGATAGATACTATGAGGTGTTATCAATTAATTAGCAAATACATCAACACAAGTTTAAAATCAAAAGAAAAGACCAACTCATCCTAATCTCAATATTAATACCAATCCAAATTCTTGTACACTTCACTAGCAATTTAGTTCTTTTTCCACAATAACACATCACATAAGCTTCATATAGCTTCCTGTTTTGTGTTCATTCAGATTAAATCTCCACAACCAAATCTTTGACTTAGTTTTCTGATATGAATATGGGATGCACTCATTTCTAAGAAAAACTGAGGCCACTAAGTTCATTGGAAACTTACTAGGTTAAGAATCTAAGATACTCCAGGAGTGTGGAGCAAGAGCAAACTTCACTAGGATCCTATCAGTAAACCTTCAAGGTTAAGATAAGACACCATAGGTCCCATGTGGACCAAGCCATGTTTCATCATCATGTAACATGGCAAGAAAGTAGAGTTTTATGGCCACGTGAATGGGACAAAAGTGAACTAATAGAGCAACCAACTTAAGCCCTATACTTCTCAATGGTAATAGCAACATAATTATGCCTCCACGACCAGTCTCCCAACACCAGCCAACTGGGACGAAATAAATTCTTTCTAAATATCTACTAAAGAATTCAACAAAGGTGATAGTGGCCTCAATATATGTCAGCATGTCCACTCTAGTATTGGAAGAATGCTGTATATCTTGACGAACAAGTACTGCAACGCAAATTAAGTACATTAATGCAGTGAGAACTGATCAATCTCTAGCGTTCCACTTTATAGCAACATTTCAAATACCCAAAAAGGATTTGGCAATTTTACCATAAGAGGGACTTTCTTCATGTGAACCAAGCTACACTTTCTGAGGCCTACCATAAACTGATAAAACAAAAAAGACACAAACGATTCTAGAGCTCCTTCTACTGATGTGCTAAAATGACACAAAAGTACCAGAAAGTCAAATATAGCCAACTTATTTTTTTCTTATGTGATCATATGAAAATTCCTTGGTATTTCCATAAACTGGAAAATAAGTTAAAAACTATGAGAAACACAACCTTGGCATGATTCATGAAGATGAAAGTTACAGGTCACTTGCTTATCTAGAAAAAGTCTAACAGACTATCATGCAAACGAATACACTAGAAAGAGGAAACGTTATTTACGTTTAACATGCAATAAATACCTTTACAAGGAAAATTGGGCAGAATTGGTGAGTGACATATGGAAGTACCCCTAAATCGAAACTTGATGGTGATCAGAATGTTATTGCCTTCACACATGGAAAGTAGAGGTTATGAACAACATTCTGCATCAGGGACGTAGATGAATTTTATGCTGATTCTTGACAGTGAACTCTCCCATTTCATTAAACCGAATAAATTTGAAACGACCACATTGCTTCTATGCTCTGTAAGTCCAGATACCACCACTTACGAGCAAAAATTTACTGGAATTCAAAGATAGAAGCATTTATTCGTGGGGTTATCTCGTTTGAAAGGAATATTTGTATATTCCCAATCACACTGATACCAAAGTAAGATACAAAGAAGTGTTACGGATTCTTTCCAAACATCCCACGCACACCAATACCAAAACTTCAGGAAATGCTTCTCTATCATAAGGTGACGGAATTGAAACTTAATCTGGAGTATACACAATTGTCTTATCTGACTATTTCAAAATGCACATGCACTTGACAAATATAAATGAGTTAACATATAGGGAAAGATAACCCTACCCTTAGCTGACAATGCACCTCCAGTTACGCATCCTGCAACAACTGTATTTGTGGTGTCATGTTTTGCCCGGGCCTTCAAACAATTACTCGAGTTAGTGTGCTCAACAAAAGAGCAAAATGGAAAAACATAGATTAATTGCCAAGAAGTTGCATAGAAGTAAGGGGAGAGCTTGAGACCTCACTGCCAACCATAATCATTCCAATTCGTTGCCATGAATTTGTCAGCAACTAAATAGACAATAAAGAAAAGGGAACAAGACATATAAATTATCCTTTTGATAAGCTGTTATACCTTCTCAACAACACATTCAACAGCCGAAAAAATAAAGCCCATAACAGCAAAAGTTTTGCAGGAACTCCAACTCCTCCTTCCCATCTGCTTTGCTGTGTAAATGAACTGCTGCTTGCCAGTCATTTCCTCTTGCATTACAGGGTTGTCCAATGCCCCTAAAAACAATCCCATGAACAACCCCAGTCCACCTCCTGCAAACATTCCCTCAGCACAATAAGCAAATCCATCAAAGTTAAAATACACTCCCCCACCCCCACCCACCCAAAAAAAATAAAACCCATTTCAAATGTGAAATAACCCTGAGAACAATGAGTAGCTCAAAACCTAAAATGATACAAACGCTTTGTTTGGTTGCTGATAAAACTTGGAAAACAAAAAATAAAAATAAAAAAAATTGAAATTTCACCAATTGAAAACTTCACCATTACCCAAGAAAAGGAAAACATTATTCAATTGAGCTTAATCTGATTAATTCACACCATGAAAGTAGTTGAGCCCGTACACATGAAGCCATTAGTGCAAAAGGAACGGGTCCTTGATCCTCGCTGACCCACATAAAGAACAAAGAAATAAGGATAAGAAAGGCATTGTTACTGCGCGGACGAGGAAGCTCTTGACGGAGCCTACCTTGTACCAGTTGATGCTGCGGCAGTGCTAATATGAGTTTGCTCGTGCCCCAGAAAGTTTTGAGGTTCCCATCTTCCTCTTTTTGTTGCTCAAATTTGAGAGATGGCCTTTCAATACAATAGACCTTAAGGGAAGATAAGATAGATTCTTCTCTTTGATCCTTTCCCCGCTTCTCAAGGAGGGGACTCTCTCTCCCAACCAAGGGTAGAAGTAAGCGAACTACTCCTTCCCTCTGCCCTTATCCAAAGGCCCGAGACATGCCTCCTATCGTGCTTTCCTCCCTGCCCCCCTACTTAATAATCCAAAGGTGACTTCTCTCATTTCCGATAATTTCAAACAGAGAGGAGATGGGAATAAGCGGGCATTCTCTAAAGGGGTTTATGCACTATATAATACTTAACAAAAAAATTAAAACAAATAAAACAATATGCATACATAAATACACGTTCGCACACATAGACAGAGGAGGAAAGCTTCATAAAGTAGTCAAATTTTGCACAGCAACACAATAACTTGGTGGAGATACCAATTACGTATCATATTTGTCCATGATTTATTTCCCATCATGTTATATGTCATCAAGATTAAGCCAAGGTTCATCAACATTCACGTGTACTTTTGGCATCATGCATTTTATTAGCATTGTGAGAATATCCCACTGAGAGATGCAAGGACAACCCAATGCTCCAGGCCAAAAATTGGCAAAGAGGTCTTTTCATATATTTTGAAGCCATCACCAAAATCCATCATCTACGAACTTTCCTGCATTCTTTCTCTTCACTTCCTTATGGGAATTGGCAGTGTAAGCCTATTCCATTGTTGCATTTTTTGTTTCAGAAACTGCACATGCTTATAGATAATTAATGAAAAACAATTTGATAGATGGAGACTATTGATGGTTTTTCATTGACATCGCAAGGCAAGACTTCTCTGTGTTTTTTATGTCCTGGACACCACAAATGTCAAGCAAACAAGTATCAGTAACCCATTCAGGGCACTAGTAACGAAATGGTGTGCAGTCAGCCCATTGCTAACACAGATCCATCATAGGGATAAATTTTATCATAATATGTGTAAAATCCTTTCTTGAATAAACAAGTTTCAAGAAAATACTTCTAAAATAAACAAGGTACCAATCTCTTAAGAAAATAAATCACCAGGGAATTCAGAACAACATACCCGTTAGTTGATTACAACTCATCTAAGAAATTGCATGGTGTGACTTCGATGCATAAAAATAAATAAATAAATTTAAAAAAAGAAAAAAAAAAAGGAGGAATAAGAAAACAAACAAAAGATCGAAGAGAAGTGCCCAGCAGAAAATAAGATAAAAAAGAGATAGCAAACTCAAAAGTTTGGTCATCTTTAGGCTAAAATCGAAGATTGCCTCCAAAGGAAGAAAAAAAAAAAAAAGCTGTAAAAAGATAGACAAATTAATTCCTTTTTAGTTTTCTCTTTTCTCTGCTTGCATCATTTCTATTCCTTGTCCGACACACTAGTTTTGCTTATATCTAATTGCATCCATAAATAGAGGCTCTCTCAACGATACAAGAGAATCTATTCTCTTAGAATAATTCACTTAATCTAGTTTAGCTTTAGCCTTTATTCTATCATGGTGTTATAGTTAGTCACTTCTCTCGTCAACCAAACAGACGGTGAGATTTTAAGAACAATACAAAGGAACAGAATAAAGTGAACTACGAAGAAATGAATCGAAAACGTATAAAAATTTCTGGGAAATATGTTAAAACAAAGTTACTTGAACCATGAGCGGAGTAGTTTTATGTTCTAAGTTCTAACCCATGACTCCGCTAACGACGCTCCGAACAGCGCAATTGTTCCAAATGTCTTGGCCCCGTATCTCCTCAGGAGTAGGCAACCTCAAGGGCTCAATCCGGGGCTTAACTGCTTCGTTTGAGCTAGAAGACGAAGAGGCGTTGTTGGGTTCATTTTCTGAATTGGCACCCATGGTCGCTCCAAAGCCCAAAGCGAATCGATTACTGCGAGTATCGACGAAACAACGCAAAACCTAGAAAAGTCAATAAGGTGTCGCCGATGAGAGTGAACTTCTATCGGAAATGGCGGTGAGAAAATTCGATTGGAGGTGCTGTGTGGCTTCGCCGACGTAGTATGGCGGCTTTCTAAAAGAATCATTTTTTGAGGCAACGCCAAAAGAAAGACCATATCGAGCAGGTTGGGCTCGGGAGTCTTGGGATGCAAGCACCATTACCTGCAATTCACGATTTTTTATTTATTTTTTTGTCTGGACTCTCGTTTGGTATAACGGTTTAAAAATTTTCATTTTGGTTTTTATTTTGTTTTCGTTCTCATTTTTTGTATTTTTAAAAACAATAATAATGAGTTATATCGCTTTTCAATCTTATGTAAGAATGATTTTTGAAAAATGAAAAAGGAAATTTAAATTTTCTAAATATGGGGAGTTCTCGTGAACATTTTTTGAGAATTAGAACACGATCTTGATGATTTTTCAGAAAGATATAACAACCAAACGTAAATTCATGTGGTGTTTATTTTATTTATCAAATTAAAATACATCGTAAAATTGTATAACTAAAACAGTACTTCAGCTTTAAAACTCTTTTATTTTAAAGCATGACCGACTGAGCCACCACTAAATCAGTAAAAGTAAAACGCGAGTTTAAAACCTTGTACCTAAAACACGATTTTTCTTAAAAGATAAATGCTAATATGTGTCATAAGGATATATTTTAAGCATATTTTATCTTATTGTATATAATGTTAATAATTGTATTTTCAGTGTTAAAAATTATAAAAACATAAATTTTAATGTTTTATACAACCAGACAAAGTATGCTTAAAATGTACCCATAAGACACCTGTTGGCAACTAAAATCAAAAGAACTCAAATTAGGTATTAGCTTCGCTAAGTATAAAAGAGTTTATTTCTGTTATTTAAATAGTGGATAAATAATTCCTATTTAATCACTATGTGTATAATTAGTGATCACAAACAATAAAATAACACGAATTATCTAATTATCAACTAGAAGCAATTTTAACTAGAAGACAATTAGAATCTGAATAAGAACAAACTAAATCGTAACGACTTACCCGGTTGTCGTTCACAAAAAATAGAAAATGTAGAAATCGAAAGATAGATCGAGTCGAGTGTTTCACACTCTCTCCTTAAAGACAGATTCACCCCCCACAGTTGGTGCTCACGGGATGATGGGTGTTTGACTCCCAGGATAAAACGATCTCAGCAGTCTTTAGGCAGCACTTCGATAAAAACTGCTCGGCGGCTTCACCAGATGATCTGAACTCTCTCAGGAAGAAAATACGGGAGGAAGAAGGAATTCGTTGTATGCAACAATCGGAATTTTTCTAATGTTATGAATGCTAGAATGCTGCTCTATTTATAGAGCCCAGGTGCCTGTTCGAAACACTGGTTCGAACAGGTACCAGCAGCCAAACAGTCCCTTACCGGAGGGACACACCTGTTCGGTCAACGGTCACACCTGTTCGGTCAACGGTCACATCTGTTCGGAGGGGCGGGCGGCGGCGGCGCGCGCGCGTGTGGAGTATTGGGTCAACCATGGGTTTCATAGGTCCTCCCCCTTTCACAAAAGTGGGGTGCCCCTTGGGGCCCAAACCTTACTCCAAACTTGGGTTATATATGGACAACTTATTTCCCATAAGAAATCAATGTGGGATAACCCACTTTCAACTACATAACCCATATTCAAGGGGGTGACTTTGGAAGCCAATAACTCATTCAATCCTACACGGATTTGAGCAAGTAAATAGTCTAGATTCATCTCCTCTCGGAGGTGAATCCAACGCACTAATGACCCAACACAAAGGATGCATGGGTCCCATATTTATATTGGCTCAAAGATCAACAAAATAATGGGTTTACACCCATTTATTCTAACAATTTCTACCTTCAACTTGGTCCTATTCGATCACTTATTGGCATCTTCCTCTAACCTCATACCAGCATGACTCCCTCTACCTTGCAAGTTCTCCACACGAATCCCATAAAGACCTCCAAATCCCTCAAATAACCGTATATTTCACTAGCTATGGCTTATAGCGAGTGTTTTGTAAGAAGACCCAAGTGGCACATTGGTATTGGGTTGAGGTAATTTTACAAACTCCATTGTTAAATGATGGGTTTTGAACTTGAATTCAATTAAAAACAGGGAGAAGCACAAGGGAAGCTTCGAGACCATCCATGTCCAGGATGCCACTGGTCATGAGTTTGCAACCCGTCTGGGAAATGTTTTCACAATTGGGAAAGGTACAAAGCCTTAGGTCTCCCTGCCAAAGGAAAAGGTATCAAGTTGTCCATTATTGAAGAGGCACGGAAGAGACTTACAGCTCAAGCAGCTTCTACTGCTTAATCCTTATTTTTGCCTTTATCAGTTCATCCTCTGTTCCAGTTTTAAAAGGTTCACTCAAATAGGAGTTAATTTTGCAGTGTGATCATTCTGTTTTTTCTTGTTGGAGTTCATGTTTTAATTCATCTTGCATCCTCTTTAATTTGACTTAACCAAAAGCAGCATCGTTGTCGTAAAGCTGTTTTGCAATGGGAATGCATCAGACAATTTTGACTGTTGTCTGTATTTTGTTCAGTGATGTTGATCCTAATTATGCGCATTGCATAACAAGTCTTCACAGTACAGTGCAATTTCAAATTATCACTTGATTTCTCATGTGGTCTCATAGCCTTCTAGCATTTTTCAATATGAGCCGGGAAATCTATCAATTTGCAGTACTTTAGATGGTTAATATCATTTTTTCAGACAAGGCAATAGGTGAAGGGGAAGGAGCTAGTGTGATTCGAACCCTTGCCGAAGGAGTGGTCCGAATGCGTGGTCCAATGCAGTTACTTTAGATGGTTGATATCATTGCCCAGCGTTAAGGTGCCTTTGCTGAATTTAAAGCTTCTTGGCCAAGAAGGGATACTTTTGTTTATGTAAGTTGAAGGATGTTGAGGGGAAAATTCATTTGCTCGAGGGAGATCATATTGGTAATCCTTGGTGAATCGAAGCGAAAGTGATCGGAGAATAAATTTTTTTACAAACTGAATTAGGAGATTAACTTGATGATCAATAAATTTTTTATTTCTTCTGTACTGATCATCAATCACGATAAAATAATCTTAATTTTAAATTTAAAAAAAAAAACTTGTGATTTGAGTTTTGATATGACATGACAATGAAAACGTTAACACAATTCAAATTTTAAATTAAAAAGAAACTTGTAATTTGAATATTGATATGATATGACAATGAAAAAGGAACATGTATTTGCAGCAACTCTTTGAAATTAAAATGACCTTTTGATTTTAAATCATTAAACTGCTCTGGATTTGCATTTTTAGGAACTACATTGAGGTTTGAGTGTGTGGATGAATATTTAATAGAATGTAGATTGAATTTTTTGTGTTATGGATTGTTATTGGTTTGTTGTAAAACAAATGTAAGAAAAAACAAAATGTTGGGGGAGTAGAATGAGGTATGCGCGCTAATTGCGCGCGCAATAGCATCTTGTGATACGAATAATTGTTTGCTGGAGTAGTTTGTTTCGCATCAGCTCCCCCAAACCAGTCACTACACTGCCAGCAGTAGTTCGAAAACCCCGCAAGCAGCAGCAGCAGCAGCAGCAGCTGGAGCTCTCATCAATGGCCTTGAATCTCCGTCAGATTCTAGCGTTACTGTTGGCCATTGCGAGCTCGTGCTCGTCTAGGGTTCGAGCCTTAGGGATGAACTGGGGCACCACCGCCTCCCACCCACTGCCGCCGCCCAAGGCGGTGGAGCTATTGAAATCCAACAACATCACCAGAGTTAAGCTCTTCAACGCGGACCCTCTCGTCCTCGGATCTCTCGCCGGTTCCAATATCTACGTAACCGTCGGCATTCCCAATTCCATGCTTAGAAGCTTGAACTCCTCCAAGAATTCTGCTGAGAGTTGGGTTCACGATAATCTTACCCGTTACTTCTCTGATGGAGCCAGTGGAGTTCGAATAGAGTATGTCATTCACTTCAATTTTTCACTCCCCCATATTCGAACCCACATAAATTAGACTTTGTGTTTATGCGTTACGTATGTGTAACATGTGTTGCATATTTTTGATGGGTTTATCTTACTGTTCCTGGACAGAGGATGTGTTTCTGAGCAGACAAGTTCTGGGTTTTCTTTGGATTTTCTTTTACTTTTAGCATTTCCCTATTATGAATTGTGAAGCCTGACTATGAAAAAAAAATTATGAATCCATTTCGTTCTTTTTATCATTTCCAAACTTTTCATGGTCTTTTTTTTTAATATATATATATTTTTTGAGATTCAAAAGACGAGTGTGATTGAAATGAGGATGTAGAGATGGATGAGTAGCATTCTAACAAAAGACAAAATAACAAACAAATTCACTAGGCCAAAGTTAAAAGTAGCATTGATTGTAAAGAAATTGAGGAAAGACATGACATCTAATGGTTGCATTTCTCTACTAGTTCATTATTTGGGGAAAGCTATAAAACTGAATTTACTGATTTAGGAAAGCTCTGGGGTTTTAGATTTATTGTGTTATGGAAAGCTATTGAACTGAATTTGCTAAATTTAGCTAAGTTCTTTGACCTTTTCTTTTTAATTGGGACCTTTTGTTAAATTTCTTTCTGTCTTCTGCCCCCTGTCCCTGTTGCTGTCTGTATGAGTGTGGAATGGAGGCTTGTTTCTTGAAGGTTTCTTGATTTGAAACTTTTTATCTAGCTATCATGTCAGTGTTCTGCACTAGTTCATTCTGTGAGTAATTGTGGGCAATTATGTATGTTCGGTGGTGCATTATCAGTGGCTTTACTTCAGTATTCTGTGACTTTGAAAGGCGGTTCTGAACGTGTAGATATGTGCTTGGTTGGTGAGGTGGCAATCCCAAGGTTTGTGCTCCGGCAAGGCTGGGTGTCACGGGCCGCCTTTCAGCACTTGCGCGTCCCTGCGCCCAACAGCGCCCCAGCACCCAGCACCTGCGCACCCCTGCGCCCAACAGCGCCCCACACTTACGCGCCCTAGCGCCCAGCAGCGCCCCAGTGCCCCAGCACTTGCGCGCCCTGGTGCCTAGCCGTGCCCAACAAGTGGCCATAACAGCAGGCCGTAACAAAGGCCCCGTGTCAACATGATGATTCGTGCGTAATTTGCCGCACAACCCGGGATCCAAAACATTGTATATAGTTAGGACTTTTGGCCTAGCAAGCTCTCGATGTAATTCCCTTCGAGTTATGAGAAAGGCCAATGCCAAGATTTGCACATTCTTCTCCTTTTTATCAAACTTTGGCATGACATTTTTCCTAGCTCCAGAGGGCAAATTAAGCTAGATCTTTTTTCCATGTATAGCTTTTTTCATGTAGTTTTCCATTGTCAAATCTTGTAATTTTTGGATTTCGTTTAGATTTTCTGCCGAGGCATTATAACTCCTCGGCCAAGTTAATGTTTCCTCATGTCAGTTTTGTAATGGCTAAAAATGCTATATTAGGGGTACATGTATTGACCACCTCCTACCCGGTGAATTGTAAAACTTTTAAGCTCTTTCTTACTAGCTTTCTAGCATTGTAAGCGTTGTAAATGTTGCCTTTCAATTAATAAGAATGTTCAAATTTCAGTGCCATTTGTCTTAAATTTTATGCAACCGCTGTAAATTGTGGGGAGTACTTTGTTGCTTGGCGGGCTTGCTCGGGGGCATAGTAAGCGCCACACGTGGACGTCCCTAGCCAGTAACAGACATACTTGACCAAACCAATGGGTTACCTTTGAGGGACATGAGCGTCTTGTTCAGTGGTAATTTAGATTGATAGCAGAGCAAACTCCAGCTTAAGTTCCCTGTTTACGTCTCACGTCATCTTTTAACATGCTTTGCTTTAGTGTGATTGCAATTACCTTGAAGTTGAATTTCTGCAATGGAGCTTGCATTTATGCCTCATATGTCAAAGACTGAAAAGTACATTATTTAACCATTCTTATTTAACTGTTCCTTGGCTTGATATGCAAGATCGCATTTCAGTGAAGAATGGGCTTATGGCGGTCTGCATTAGGTCACAATCTGAGGGATACTATCTTGTACCTTGGGCACAAGCAGTGAAGAAAATTGTTGTATATTAGTGGGGTATCATCCTGATTCTGGAGTGAAAGATGCTCGTAAGTCTATTGTTTGTGGGATTAATAAACAATGCTAGCTATATATATATACATATGTAAGCTAGTTAAGGTTCAATAATCAATCTCTGTAGGCGAGAATGCAGTATATGATCCTTCAACATTGCCACAATAGGTGTTCTTTCTTTAAAATTTTGTTGGGGTTTCTTGCATTTTATCTTAATGAGTATTTTTAATTAGTGGCTAACCTTCTTATTCACTGAATGAGATTGTATTGTCTTCCTATATAAACTCCTAACAAGCCTTACTAGCCTCTATTTACAGGTATATTGCTGTTGGTGATGAGCCATTCCTTCAAAGTTATGGTGAGCAATTCTACCCCTTCGTTGTTGCTGCAGCCATCAACATCCAAACAGCTCTTGCTGGTGCTAACTTAGCAAACAGGGTGAAAGTTGTGGTTCCCTGCAGTTTCGATACCTTTGAAGCAGAATCTGGCCTGCCTTCTAAAGGACACTTTAGGCCTGAGATCAACAAAACCATGATTGAACTCCTCACATTTCTCAACAAGCATCACTCTCCTTTCTTTGCTAACATGTCACCGTTCTTAAGTTACCATCAAAACAAGAACATTTCCCTTGACTTTGCTCTCTTCAAAAAAACCACACATCCTCATAATGACAGCCATAAAGCCTACCAAAACAGCTTCGACTTAAGCTATGATACCGTTGTTACTGCATTATCCACTGCTGGGTTTCCCGGGATGGAGATTGTTAAGCCTACAGACGGAGCTGCCAATGCCACTTCATCCATTGCTGAGATAGTCATGGAAGCCCTAATGGAGCACCTTCATAGCAAATCAGGGACTCCATTAAGACCTCACAATCCACTAAAGGAATCTTACTTGTTTAGCCTTTTAGATGAGGATCAAAGAAGCATGGTGACAGGAGATTTTGAGAGACACTGGGGCATCTTTACTTTTGATGGCCAAGCCAAGTACCAAGTTGATTTCGGGCAGGGCTCAAAAAACCTGGCGAATGCACAGAATATAAAATACCTTGCTTCCAAATGGTGCGTTGTAAACAATAACAGGGATTTATCTAATGCGACTGCAAGTGCTTCAGACGCATGTTCTATTGCTGACTGCAGTGCCCTGTCTACTGGTGGTTCTTGTTTTAACATTAGTTGACCTGTGAACGCATCATACGCATTTAACAGCTACTACCAGCAGCATGACCAAAGGGCAGATAGCTGTGATTTTGGGGGATTGGGTTTAATTACCACTGTTGATCCATCAGTGGAGAATTGCAGATTTTCAGTAGGACTGCAAACTTCTCTTTCAGTTTCTCTTCACAGGTCCTCTCTTGTCCATTGGATAGTTTTGCTAACAGCAACTATTTCTTTATGTTCACTGAGTGTAATGTAGTACAAGAAATCTCATATTAGTGCAGAGATTTGTGAGGAGCATTTTTGCCGCTTTTTTAGTCAGTCGCATGCCTGTTAATGTGGATCTTTGATTGTTTTAGAGGAGGATCTTTGAAGTTTTGGAGGAGTTTTTTCTTCTTTATTTAGAGCTTTATTTGTAACGATCTTTTCTGTGAGTGTTTGAGCGTTGATGGATTGGCTGTTTAAAACTACCATTATCTTTGAAAAAATCAAGCACATTGGTATTGGAGTGTTACAGGTAAATCAAGTACTATTATCTATTCAAAAGTTGAGTTATTTTATAGGCTGTTTATGCTATACCTGTTACTCTCTTGACTCTACTATCCACTCCTTCCTATTACAAGTTAGGGAAATAATTTGTGAACTTGTGACTGCACTAACTATATAGGGTACTGTAATTCTTTCAAAAGTAAGAGTCTGTTTAAAACTTGCGGAAGGTAAAGAGAAAGAAAGGAAAGGAAGAAGAAGTGAGAGAGAAATTATAGAAAAAAATATTTTTTATCCTATGTTTAGTTTTATAAAGAAAATGAAGGAAAATCACTTCCCTTCATCCAAATTCAAATGAAAGAATATATAAAACCATAGGATAATTATTGAAAAGGGAAAGATGAAAGAAAATAAAAAGAAAGTGAAAAGAAGAAATTTCTCTGCTTTTCTTCTTCCTTTCTTTCTATTCTCTCATAAATGAAAAATCAAACAAGAAAAAGAAGAAAAATGTTTAATTTTTCTTTCTTTCCTTGAGTTTAAAACAATGTTGTACGTAGAGGTGGACATTCGTTGGGCTGTACCTCTTCTTCAATTTTTTTTATCAAGCCTAAAATTAAATCTTAACTTTGCTCAAAATAAAAAAAAAAATTAGATTCTAAACTTGTTCATCTAACATGAAAAAATTTTAATAAATATTTTTTCTTCAAATAAAACATTAAATTATATAAAATCTAAATACATAAATATATCATTTATATATACTTTGGATTGGGCCAGATCGGACTTCATATATATAATTTTTCATTAATATAATAGTATTTACAAAAACCTAAAGTCTTGTAAATAATGAATGTGCATCGGACTTGTGGCTACCCATAGTTGTAAGCCTTTTTTTAGAGGTTGTGTTGGTAAATTAGGATTGTGCTCTAACAGCCTGTTTGGAACTTGGACGAGGAAAGGGAAGAGAAGAGAGAGGAAAGTGAGGGAAAAGGGAAGGGGAGGGAAAGTGAGGGAGAAAAAGAGTAAAAGTTTTAAATCAAGTTATCTCTTTCTCTCTCTTCTTTCCTTCCAAATTTTTTTACAAAATCAAACAAGGAAAGACACGGAATAATACTTTGCCTTCCATTCCCCAAGTTCCAACAGGCTATAAATTGGACTTTTAGTTCGGGTGACAGAAAACTGAAATATACAATTTGTGTGGGGTCCAAAATATCAAGTCATTTTGAGGTTGCAACTTGCAAAAAGACTGGGCGGTGCAGATCAAAAAATATGCGTCTACACCGAATAATTCCCAGAACAATTATTGGGCTTTTGTTAAACGTTCGCGAAGAGAGTGGAGTCTGGACTCGGAGTCGGCCTATACAGTCTAGTAGTGCTGCTCGGTATATCTCTCTCTCAAAAGGAAAAAGAAACCCTAGAAGATGTCCGGTATGTACGGTTACGAAGGCGACGGATCTGCTCCTCCGCCAGCAGGAGGGGGCTATGGAGGTCGCGGCGGCGGAAACTATGGCGGTGGAGGCGAAGGGTATGGCGGCAGCGGTGGTGGAGGATATGGAGGAAGCGGCGGGGGAGGATATGGCGGTAGCAGTGGTGGCGGTTATGGGGGAAGTGGCGGTGGAGGTTATGGTGGAGGTGGCAGCGGCCGAGGTGGTGATGGCAGAGGAGGAGGTGGTGGATATGGTGGTAATTCACAGAATCGAGGTGCTTATTTTTCTTTTTTCTTTTTCTTGTTCTTGTTCCTGCCGCTTCTTTATATATATTTTTGGTTAATTTGTTGGGGATTTCCTGACATATATCGATTTACATGTACTGTTTTGTGTGTAATTTCTTCGCTTTGTTAATTTGAATTTGCAGGCGGCGGCGGCGGATATCAAGGAGGAGATCGTGGTGGTCGAGGTGGAGGTGGGGGCAATAGAGGGGGAGGCCGTGGGGGTGGTGGCGGTGGTAGCGGCAGGGATGGGGATTGGCGTTGCCCTAATCCAAGGTACTTTAATTCTCTTCCAGATTACAATTCCAATGGAGTTTTTGTTTTATTGTTGGGTTTGTTGCTTTCCTTAGTTAGTATCAGTGTATTAACACACCTGCGGAAGGTTCTGGTTTGTTTTATTGGAGATCACCAAAAAAAAAATTTGTGGCGCATTTTTTTTCTTATGTTCCAACTGGCTAGAAAGTTATTTATGATTTGTCTGATAAAGGTGTTGATGTTTTGTTTAAGAAGTTCCATTACCTGCCCAGAGAAATACTATTTGTTGCAAAAAAAAAAAAAATTCATTCAAATATTTTCCTTTGGAACAAACAGGCTCGTCAAAGAAGAGAGACAAGAAAAAAATGGGTTAGGGATTTCCTTTGGTTGTTGCTTTCGTGGGTCTATGTTATTGAAACTGGTATATGTTTGTTGCAGCTGTGGGAATCTGAACTTTGCAAGAAGAGTTGAGTGCAACAAATGTGGTGCACCCTCACCTGCTGGTGCTGGAGATCATGGTGGCAGTGGTGGTGGCAGTTATAGAGGAGGAAGTGGTGGGGGACATGCTGGTAGTCGAGGTGGTAATTATGACAGTGGAAGTGGTGGAGGTAGTAGAGGTGGTTCATATGGCAGTAATCAAGGAAGAGATGATGGTGGTTATAGTCAGGTTCCTCCACTTGCACCCCCATCTTATGGTGGGGCAGGTGGCAATTACCCACCACCTCCAAACACTTACGGCGGGAACCCTAATTATGGTGCAGATGCAGTTCCTCCACCTACAAGCTACACTGGTGGACCTAATTCATATCCCCCATCATATGGTGCCCCTGTTGGTTATGGTGGTGATGCTACAGGTGACGCTGGTAATGGTGGGCGTGGTGGTGGTAGATCTGGTGGATATGATGGCGGGTATGGTGGCGGTCCACGAAACACCGGAGGTGGTTATGGTGGTTCTCCTGCTGAGACTCCTGTGAAGGTGAAGCAATGTGATGAGAATTGTGATGAATCCTGTGACAATGCAAGAATTTACATTTCAAATTTGCCCCCAGATGTGACTACTGAGGAATTGAGAGACCTTTTCGGAGGCATCGGACAAGTAATATGCAATTATCCTTTTGTGCTTTTACATTGAATGCATTCAAAATTATGTTGCAGTTACTCATGATATGTAACGCTACCTTTAGGGACCATCATAGGATTCTCAAGATCTTCCACTGTGAATTTCATGAGATCTTTGTTTCATAAAAATCTCATGTCTTTTTATGTGCATATCAAGTACTACTGTTTGGTTCCTAGAGTTTTTGGCTGTAGATGCGTTCTTATTTCATGGTGATGTTTTGATATTTGAGAGACAGTAGTGAATCGTTTCCCATAGAGATCAGTAAGTGAGCCCTAGGAAGCACGGATATGCTGTTTAGGGTGCCATTTACGTGTGAGACATAGACACTCATTGAATACGTTGCGATACGTGGCGTGTTTAGAATTTTTATTATTATTTTTTCACCGGACACATTCCGGACACATCGGGGACACTCATGTCTCTTAGTTAGACACATTTTGGGACATGATAGGGTTGAGATGTTATTGTTAATTGTATTAAATGGGGTCAACTATATAAATTTTGAAACTTTAAAACACCCAAATCTAATTTTTCAAATCCTTAACTTGTTATTAGTTCTATTATAATTGTAAACTTGCTTAATTGTTTTCATCTTGTTTTTGATGGTTTGTGGATATTATATTCATAAAAATATATAAAGTGAGACATTTTTATTGTTTCCCCGTTGTATTCATATTCTCATTTTTTGAAAATGCCATGTTTGTATCTGTGTTCTCATCCGTGCTTCTTAGAGTGAGCCTATGCGATGTGCTAAATCATCTGATCTTGGGTATGGATGAAGTTCTTATAGGTTTTATTTTTATTTTTATTTTTATTTTTTGTGGTAGCCAAAGATGTGTGCAGTGACTAGTATGTACTTGATGCATTAGTCAATGTGGCAGTGTTCATTTATGGATGCTAATTCTCCCTTTACTTAGGTTGGAAGAATCAAACAAAAGAGAGGCTATAAGGACCAATGGCCTTGGAATATTAAAATATACACAGATGAGCAGGGAAACAACAAAGGAGATGCATGTTTGGCTTATGAAGATCCATCTGCAGCACATTGTGCTGGCGGTTTTTATAATGGTATGCTCTGAAGTAAAATTTCGTAACTTAAAGTTGAGGCTACTGCTCTCTTGTTAAATGCTTATTATGGTTTCTCTTTATCAGGGCATGACATGAGGGGTTACAAAATAAGTGTCGCGATGGCTGAGAAGTCTGCTCCTAGGGCCCCTCCTGCATATGGTGCCAGGTAAATCATCTCATCTCATCTCTATCTATATCATATTTTTATTTTTTTATTGGTGTTGAGATATGGATTGAATGCTATTTGATTTAGTAAATGCCTAGAGGGGATGGAATATTTGCAATCATGTTTGGCTCCTTTAGGTGATGTCTATTAGTTGATCTTGCATCCCTATAATAAAATTGTTATTCGATCTTGCACTATTGTAGTTTGTGTCTGTGGTCGGAGTTATCCCTTCTATCCTATGGGAAAACAAACTTAAGCTGCTGTACACCGTGTTTGTTCTGATCTACTTGGCTAGTGTCTACAAAATTTTCTTTGGTGTTCCAGTGTATCTAGCTTAAGACTGACTCCAACTTTAAGGTTTGATTATCGAGATGGATACTGCTTTAGATGTACGTTGAGCAGTGATTTCCTGTTAAGTCTTTTTTTTTTTTATTTATTTCATTTGGCCTTTTCTTTCCTTGTTCCCACTTCCTTTCCCTTGTATTTCATTCATCATAGAAAAAAGAAAAAATATTCTAGGTTTGATTGACAGTCCTATTTCCAAATTTTATTGCTATTGTTGGCAGTCCAAGTTTTGATATTTGATGAGCACTTAGGCCCTGTTTGTTTGCTAGATAAGAAATTGGGGGATAAGTAATACTGTGAGATTAAGAAGGTGATGATGGGGGATAAATAATACCATTATGTGATAGGGGATTAATCATACTACGTTTGGCTAACGTAGGATGAGAAATAATATAAGTAATTTTAATATAATATTTTATAATTACAAAATAAATACTTATATAATAGTTATATAACATTAATATAATATAATGTAGTATATATATAATAATATATAATAATGTGAGGGGTGGGAAAAATGGACTTTTTGTACCTTATCCCCCACCTTTGGATATAGCATCCCACCCCCCATGTGGGATGGCTTATCCTCCATTCCCCCCCCCCCCCCAAAAAAAAAAAAAACCAAAAAAAAAAAGGGATTTGGTGGGCCCCAAGGATGACATCTCCAATCCCCCAAACAAGCATGGCCTTAATGGTTAGTACTTGTACTTTGTGGCATTGGTATCTGAATGACCTATGTAATGCACTATGTGATGTTGTGCATAACTATTAGCTGTACATTTCCATCTTTGTAGATTATTTATACTTTCCATTGCAGTTAAATCTTTCTTTTGTACACATAAAGCTGCTTTTTTTCAGGATTTCAGGAAAAAAGACAATTGATTATTATTTCCTGCAAATCATCTACTTTTTCTTTGTCATGGTTTATTGAAGAGAAATTAAGGAAGTGCTTTTCAGTAACTTTACGTCGAAGTGTTGTCCAACTTCTATCTAAACTTCTGGTATTGATAGCTTTGAGGGTTGTTTTATAGTATGATGTGCCATATAAGGATTTATTACTATCTTCACTGATATGGTTTTAGAACCTCAAAATGGTTGTGATTCAGTATCTATGTACAGACATTATTTTTTAACAGTAAGATTGGTGGGTACTTACTGAAAAAAAAGAAGTCAAAGTAGGCAGGTTATGTTGTGTGTCCTTGGATAAATGCAATTATACACATTTACGAGACTGTCAGTATGCTTGTGGGTCTGTGGATGAGAAGCGTGATGGTGCCTTTCTAGTTGACATTGTTTTAGGGATGGAGTGTTCTTGCTGTCATTTTAGAGTTTTGAATGTGGGATGGTAACATGGCTAATGGGGGAAGGGTTGTCTTGCTAAAATGAACAATATAAAGGTAAATGCTTTTTCTGAGGACTTCTATTGACTAATTGTTTGGACAACAGGGGCGGTGGTAGAGGTGGATATGGGGGTGGCGGAGACAGACGCAGAGACAATTTCAGAGATGGTGGAGGTTCTGGTCCAGAAAGGAGTTATCACGGTGGAAACCGTTCTCGTCCATACTGAAGTTCAGACGAGCAATTTATGTACTAAAATTGTGGTTGAAGTGATTTAATTATATTCTGTTCGCGGGTTTGTTCTCATACTGGAGACAAAGAGGTAGGTTGTTGACTTACTCTGAGCAATGCCCCTTTTCTCCTTTTCTAATCTTCTGCTACATGGAGGGGTTTTTATATTTAAGTTTGGAATTGATTTAAACTGTGTGAATGTTTTTATAGAGGCAAGTGGATATTCTCCAAATTGCTGCTAAGGTAGGTTGATATTTTCAGGTGAGTGTTGCTCCATCAAATTGCACATCTATGCTAGGTGGCACATTTTGTGGATTGCTTGATGTCAGCCACATGCTTGCATCTTCACATAGCATTGATATCAAAGAGTAATTGTGCATGAATGTGCTGTTTATCACTTCCTTTTAATATGGTCAATAGATAATGCAGTCTAATGTAATAATTTTTTGGAGTGATAATTTGCAGTCAGTAAATGATGCAGTCTAATTTGAAAAACTTTCCGGAGTGAGTTTGTGGCCTATGGTAGTTATTTTTGTTGCAACTCCTATTCCAATTCTGGGTTTAAGCTATTGTGTCTGTGATGTAACTCACGTTTTCTCACCCTGTTTCATTCACTCTGTAAAATTTTGAACTTGTGACTGATTAGACAGATTAATCTTGAAGAACTGGAAAATGTGTGTGGGCTGTTGGGGAATTATACCGGGGCAAAATCATTCTAGTGTCCACATGTTAAAGTGAAGTTTGTGCTGCTTAATTTTGTTTGTTTGTCTCAATAAAGGAAGTTAAGAAGAAGAAAATTTTCAAAATTCCCCTACTTTAGGCCAAGAAGGGTAATGTCTTGGTCCTTGTTTATTTATACGTTTTACTGATGTGTTTTATGCCAACTTGCATTCTTAAGCTACCCTAAATTTCTTGAAATTGAAGAGGAAAGTATTTGTGTTGACTTGAGGTCAATTTTAGAATATTCTTCCCACTTCCTCCTCCCTGTGTCTTCCTCTTGGTCGGTGTTGGGGATAGTGGGGTTCAAAATTTTTTTTTTTTAACCATGTGGTTTCCGACAGAAATCAAGCATGCTACCGTTTACATGGGGCTTCTCTTTTTTTATCTTTTGGTCAAGTTTTTAATGTCAATTCTTCTGGTTGAATTTTGCATCAAAATTGTAATTTGCTTCCACTGGCTGAGCCTCCAACATGGTAAGGCTTGGAGTGTTATTTGGTGGTTTTTGTTTGATGAGGTAGCATTAGATGCTTTATCCATTATTTTTTTTAAAAAAATTACGAAAATAATGGGAGATTGCTAGACCCACAAATGGGAATAGCCTTTTAGGATGTTTTAGCAATCTTCTAGTAGTAAAGCAATGCATGGTGTCCGTGGCACATTTGAATGATTTGCTATACTTTTCAAGCATAATCAATTCTTTTTAGATGTTCTGGCATTAGACATGAGAGCTCTTTTTCCTTGTATATTTAGTCATTTATTTTCCTTCCATTTCCTGATTGGTGGGGGTTGACACTGAACAGTAAGCAATATGTAGATATTGAGGAATGTTATTTGAGGTGAGGAATGGCGAGATGGTCAAGATGTTGTTTAGTCAAGGTGTCATTACTATTTATTTCGGCTATTGCTTCAACCTGAAAACAATTGGAAAGGAGCTGTAGATGATGCTTGGTGATCTCTAGGTTGCAGCATATCCAGTTGTAAACTCTGCCCTGCTGTCGCCGTTTCTAGGGCTGACTGACACCTCACCTTTACAAGTACTTGCGTAGTGTAGTGTTGGTCGCACATTCAATATAGCCTTTCAGACTCGTGCCCTTCCACAACCAGGATTCTTCAAGAGTCTTCAAGCCTCCAGCCTTGCGGCAGCAAAATGATTAGACAAACCAACATGCTATGCTGGAACTTGATGCTGCATTAGGTTAGGGAGCTGTTGCAGATTACTTTATGGAATGGAACTGAGTGAGATTTTCTGGAGGGGTTCTTACTTTTATTTGTCGAGCTTGCGAGTGTTGGGAAGCCTTTTTTGGTGAAGAATGTGATCCTGCCAGCTCTTAAAAGCGTTCATGATACCTCACTATATATAAGGTTTCTTGGTGTGCTATAATTCAATCTGTCGTGGCAGCGATGTTAAGTGGTTTCTGGCTTACTGAATCTTGTGTGGCTCGTGTGATGTTTGCTGATAAAACCCTCTGGCGATTTTCTTTAAATTTTGTAGTAGTAGATAATTTAACTTGACACAAAATTTCCAATAAGATGATTTTACTGTGACGTGAGTTGGTTGCCCACCCTTGAACTCTTTTCTTACTCGGGAGAATTGGTAATTAAACATGGTAACCTTCCACTAGATATTCTTTGTAATTTTGCAGTGTTCTCAATCTTACTGTGGTGCTGGTGTTGTGCGTATGGAATGGGGATCTGAATTACATATTCTAGTGTGGCAAGCTGTCGCACAATAATTTAGCTTGCACTTTGGTGGACAAATTGCACTTTGGTCTTCAAATTGGCATACTGGGAGCCAATTCTTGTCTCGTCAAATTCATCGACTGAAATAGTCTAATTCTGAAATAGTCAAATCTATGGTATTAAAATACAATAATTTATCTTTTATCAAGTTTTGCATGACTTCTTTTATAATTTAGTTAAGAAATAATTATTCTGTTTCTTTTATCTATCATAAATATTATAATTTTAGGTTTTTTTGAAGAAATTGATGTACACAAAAATTAAAAATTATTTAAATAATTTTTAAATGTAAATATATAGCTATGGACGTGTATATGCATTCTAAAGAAGTTCCTGCTCTCGATACTTAGCGTTGTGAACCGGTGGCATAGGTGACAAGAATGGTCTCGAACGTCGTGTGAAGAGTAGGGGAGGGTTGGATAAAACATGTTTCGAACGCGCAAATTGATTCGGGTTTTTTTGCAGTAATTCTCTCAACGTTAAGGCCCATTTTACATGCAATGACGCCAATTCAGATTTACCCGCTCTGATGAGCAAAAAGAGGGAAATAAAAAATAAGTGAGCAAAATAACTTAGTTTGCCTTTGGACCGTAATATTAAGAAAAACAAAAGAAAAGAATAAAAAATATACTCACTTTTCATATGTTCTGGAACATGAAAATCGCAGATGATTTTTGGCTTTTATTTACCCCGAAGGTAAACTTAGCAAGAGGGCAAATTTTCAATATAAAGGTTGTATGAAGGACACGGACATTGCAACTTGAAAAGTGTAAGATTACATAATTGTCTCCTAGAAAATTCTTCACAACATAGGATGCCCCCAATCGCCTAAAAAGCATTGTAGTTGCAAAGGAGATTTATGAAAACCAGAAGCGAAAGCTTTTGATAAAGTAAAATGACAATCTCTACTCATGGAAGTCCCTTAGTATAGATTAGAAGCCGGCGTTTCATTGTCATTTCATGGAATGAAAGAACAATCATAGATCAGACTTTGCACAACAAATTTGAAAACTGGTAGCTGCATGTACACTTCACAGAAAACGTTTCAGAATAAAGAAACGGGCACTGGAAAAATAAGCAACAGTTTTCTGCCACCTTACCGTATCTGACCAACAGGCCAATGTAAACACTGCCAACTAAGAGGATTGGAAAAAGATAGAAGCCATGCTACCGCCCCAGGCATGACTTGTGCCCACATACGTCGTGGTTATCAACTGTTCAAAGCTTGGTGATGAAGAAATTTGCATTCCCACAATATGGCCTTCATTGAATTCTGGCTAATAATCTCCCGAGACCTTGCTGCAAGATATGATTTTGAATTCATGTTACGGTGTGCAATGAGTGCTTATCTATGTACGTGGGTCTGTTGCATGTCGTAAGGACCACCATGAGGCCCCACTACAGAACCATAGTGCAGACCAGCATCAGCACTACCTTGAACCTGTGGTACAGAATACACCATAATAAGATATTTATTCCAGAACCTTATCGCTTGTAAGGAAGTTGCAGAGTTACATGCTCCCAGGTTAGTCCAGCATCAAGTGCTGCGTCTAATTCTCGTATTTTGTCATGTGGAGGTTTCATCAATAAACTACTGCAGCAGCCTATGAACAAAGTAAACATTATGCATGATACTGATTTTGCAAAAGCTTTCTCTGCCGATGACATCTTCCATTCAACACTCGGGTCACTAAGAAATAATGCAAAAAATAAATATACAGTGACGGATAACGGCATGAATTCCCTGGTCTTGGCTGCAGATATCATACTGCTATGATGCCATTTTCAACCATGAATTCAAAATGTTATGGACAGAGAGAGAGAGAGAGAGTAAGAAGTAGAGAAATTTCATTCAAGTTGAAAGTGCTAAAAACCAACCATGACAAAAGGAACATTTATAAGAACATGGGCCAAGGCAATGCCTATGATCTGACAGATCTACGGTCCTGACAGTTTTGAGTGAGAAAAAAATAAATCAACCTCTGAGCAAACACAGAATACAGTTATAATATAGCTGAATGGCAATGCAAGGCTCGAATAGCAGACCCACATTATTGTCATTGTTGCTGCTGATTTTGGTTACTTTAAATGTCAAGCATCAGTGTGGTAGTAGGAGAAGTTCTGCTTTCCAAATACTTGTGAATGGAGATGAGATCAAGAGTAGGCATTTAGCTAAGTAGTATCAACCAAAAATTTCTGTTAACGCCGGTTGAGATGTTAATAAGCTTGGTGAGCAGATTCTTGCATGACTCATTATCAGAGGAGATGTTAACCGTTTTGGATGCACAACGGCACATGTGGGTGATGTGAAAACTCTAAGAAGTTCTGACTTGAAATGATCTCAACCTATCTGAATAGCATCTCAGAGTACATAATGACAGATTTAAGGAATCCTGAAAGCTAAAAAATGTAACTTGGAGGGGGTCCAGCTAAAAAGAGGCGGAATAAAAATGCAATTCTTTGTTTCAGGATGTACCTCAACCTCAAGCAATAGGAAACCTAACTTTGGGTCTGAGATCCGTCCCTCAAACAAGTAAAAATCAGAGAGTTCATCATATGCAGCCATTTCTATCAGGAAACTAACACCCCTGCGGTGGATGTCCAATCATTCACCTCAGCATTAATATACAGAATTGTTAAATAATGGAAATACTTGTTGAAGATCAATACTTTAAGATGACTAATGTTTTGAAATGATCGAAGATGGATTTTGTTCTAATGCTAGGGAATGCCATAGCACAAAAGTCATAGGCCTCAGAATGTTTTCCGGCATTAGCTGACATGCTACAACTATGCAGAATGGGCCTAGGGTCAAGAAGCTTCATAGAAGACCAAGTCATTGCAAGGCTTCTTTGGTCTATAATAAGTGGTCCACAACGTTGTCAAAATCATGACTTCCAATATATGGAGTTCTAGCAGTTTTATACGTTAGGATAATTTGGCATCTAGATTCTAGGCTAGTTAGTAACCGAATTGGATAATTCTTCTTGATAGGGTTTAGTGGACTCATTCTAGGAGTTTTGAAGTTTTTGTATATTGAACCACTTAATTTGAAGCATTCTATTTTCTTAGAGTCACTATTTTGTTTTTTTTATTTATTTTATAGCAACCCAAGAGCAACCTACAAGAGGATCCAACCTTTATGGACACTCTAAGATCATTAAATACTCACTCACACATCCAAACATCCCCGATGTGGGACGCCAGCCCAAAGCACAAATCCAGCCTCTAGATGTGGACAGTAAAGCCCAATTGCACCAACAGGCAACCACACCATCCTTGATTGAAGCCGGCCCAGGAACACCCCACATACGCTAAGGCATAGCCTGTTTTTTTTTTTTTGTTTAGAGATTCTCTTTTCAAGCAGTTTCTACTTTTGGTAGGATCAGGAGTCTTCACTTCATTTGCAGACTAGTCATAGTTATTTATATATAATCATATATATATATATATATATAAAAGTTGTGTTTGCCCCTGTAATTTGCCTTTCTCTTACATGACGCTCTAAATGCTCTAATATTTTTAAAATGCTATGTCACAAGGACAATTGATTAGATAACTATTGAATCTACATTATTATCAATCCACCACTCGAGTCAATCAAATTCATATAGATAACTTATGTATATTTAATAACTTATTGATATAGATAACTTGCGTATATTTGCATACAAGTAGCAAATTAGAGTACTAAATATAATCAAATTGTTAGAGGTTAATCATAATTATTATACCCGTAGAAAAACAAAAAGTAAGAAACATAAAATAAAATAATTAAAAAATTAATGCTTGGCTAGCCCCGACTGAGGTAGTTGAGTTGAAATACTATTCTGTATTGACACTCTTAGCACTCCCCATATACACCACTTAATTCCTTATAAATTAAAAGATAACTATTCTGTATTGGCTCACTTCACGTTAATGTTAAAGGGATCTCCATTGTTGGTAAGGTTTAACAGTCAATATCCATTATTGATAACCTCCATTAACGATAATTTTATTATTTGTAAACCTATGCTCTTGGTTGATAATTTCATTTTTTTTTTTTTTGGTCAGAATTCAGTATATTGCTTATTTTCATAGCAAAGATCATCTCCAATTCAAGTAAACTTTGGTTTTTTTAAATTTTTTTAGTGTGCTCTTTAGATATGAATATCTACATGTGTATATCTCTATCTTGATAACCAAATCCATTAAAAAAACTAAGAACATAATAAAACTTATAGATTCAAATCATTCAAGTATGTGATTTTATTTTAATCTATTTCTTTTACACATATATAATCTATTAAATTTTCGCACTTTAATGCACGATGTAGTAGAATTCACATTAACAAATGCATGCTAATTTTTTGAAACTATGCACTCGGGCCACATGTCCATGATGCATGTGAAGCCATATGTCCATTAAAGTGGCCGTGTGCAGTGATGCATGTGAAGCCACATGTCCATGATTGCATGAAAGCAACCATGCACTTGGCCGTTTCAGCGGCCACAGATTAAAATTAATAATCCATCAGAATATATATAAACATATATAGAGAGAGAGAGGGGGAGAGAGTTGCTCCTCACAGAGGCTTTTAATTTTTTTTTTTTAAATTTCTTTAGTGTGCTTTTTAGATATGAATATCTACATGTGTATATGTTCATCTTGATAACCAAATCCATTAAAAAACTAAGAACATAATAAAACTTACAGATTCAAGTATGTGATTTTATTTTAATCTATTTCTTTTACACAAACATATAATCTATTAAATTTTCACACTTTAATGCACGAAGAGGCCATAACATGGCAAATTGTGTTTCCCAGGAAAAAAAAAATGTTTAGTGATTATTTCCAAGCTCACAATTGCAGCATGAAAGTTGAATGGTCCTTCACATAATTCAATTTAATTTTTTTTATCACAATGAAGACCATTGGATTCTGTGTATTAGGCCCTCCCTTCCAATACCATCACTCCAGATATAGTTTCACAGAAATTGAAATAAGTTGGGTTTGAATTAGTAACAGATCTCTCATAATTTATTGACTGTGATGATCAAATTTTGCATTGATCAAAGGTCAATCATTACACAAGTCTTCTCTGTGTGTGTGTGTGTGTGTGTGTGTGTGTGTACCACCCCCTAGCACCACATTCATACACATATAGATTCAAGTATGTGAATTTAAGGATAGTACTGACCTTGACTTCATCTCTCATTATGACTAGAATTCAAAAGGAATTGATCTTTTCATGTAGTTGAATTGAAGAACCTCTCTCTCTCTCTCTCACCACCCACTAGCACCACATTCATACACATATAGATTCAAGTATGTGATTTTAAGGATAGTACCGACCCTGACTTCATCTCTCATTAGGACCAGAATTCAAAAGCAATTGATCTTTGCATGCAGTTGAATTCAAGAACCCAAGTCTTCTCTCTCTCTCTCATACCACCCACTAAGCACCACATTCATACACACATAGATTCAAGTATATGATTTAATTTTAATTTATGTTTTTTACACACATAATCTATTAAATTTTCGCACTTTAATGTCATGCATATGCATCTGGACATCATTTTTTATATTATATACTGATTAGTGTTATTGCAAACATATAATTAAAAAATTATATATTTTTTTGCAGCATAATGGAAAGGTATACAACAGTCATCAAAATACCTTTTAAGAAACTTTTGAATGACATACTTCATAAATATGATATGGAGCAAGCCACATTTACATTAATCAAGGCGGAAGGAATTAGGAGGTTTCGTGCAATTGTTACCATTTATGATAATATTGTTTTTAATGAGAAAGGAGTTTTCTTAGCAAATATTACGACAACAAATTGGATGCTGAATGCGATGCGGCAAAAAGAGCGATTAAATTTTTGAAGGATTTATTTGAATTCAAAATTGATGATTATAATTTTGAAGATTTGCAAAGATATGAATTTGACTTTATAAGAGCAAGTGAAAGAATTGAAGAACTGATAGCAGAGAACAAGGTTCTTCAACAAAAGATTGCTGAATTTGGTGAAAAGGACAGCGAGTCAATAGCATCTACAAATTAATATAGATTTTTTAATAAGTTTAGATGTGTTTTTTTTTTAATAAATTATATTGAGTAGGTTTGTTCAAACTATTACGTTTCATTTTTTTATATGAGTATTTTAGTAATGCACTTTTCCCTTCAATCTAATCTGACAATTTTGCTATAAGGTTCACGTTTAGTGACATTCAATTATTCACTTTTACTAATGGGATTCAATTGTTCCCACATCCCAATTCAATGTAATGCAAATAAAATATGCAAATTTTGTGATCTACGTGTACATCCTATTCACTGTGACTTTAATTTATGGATGAAATTGCTAATTTTTTGTCAAGCTAGAACAAAGAATATTAGTATCCATATCTATATGTATGATAACTTCATTTTTAAAGTGTTTTTTGATATAAAATTATGATTTTGTCACAGGCTTCGATATTTTAAATAAAAGTTTCAAGCTTTTTTCTTTGTTGTTGCAATCAAGGAACGTGAATCTTAATTCAATTAAATACATGTAAATAATTATGTATCTCATGAGTACTTCTCTCATTAATTCTTTAAGCATAACATGTTTTGTTGAATATTAGTTCAAATTTTAGAGAAATATGTTTATACCTGTATATTATTTTCCCTAAAACATGTTCGTTATCTCATTAGTACTTCTACTATAAATATATAACGGCCTTCACATTGTATACACTATAATAAATGTGTTGTAGATAGACAAAATGGATATGGATGGTAGGCGACGAGCTGCCCAAGCTCGACAATTGAGCTATATGATTACACAAAGAAGGCATAGAAAAAATAGATTTACCCCATCGTTGAATCTATTAACCTCCTCACAATGTCAAACACCTACCCAATACTCTACACAATATAGTCCCACAACAAACCAAATGCCCTTTGAAATCCACATAACTACCAATGAGGCACGGCGACCTATGACGAATAATTCAAGAGGTCAGTAAAATTTTATACTAGTATTTAAAAATTACCAATCAAATATAAAGCTAAAAAATACTATCACATTTCAGTTAGTGCTTCTACTTTTGGAAGACAGCCTTCAGTACAAGAAGAACAACAAATACTTCATTCAGCAAGAAGATTATCTAGAGCTTCTTTTAGTGGCGAAAATATAACCAATGGTCCCAACTGTGATGGTGACACCTCATCTTCTAAGCAAGGTTTTTTTTACTTGAATTCCAAAAGCGCTTAGTTTGTGTACAATCATAATAAAAATTAGGTTTATTTCATAACTATATTATATATTACCTTATATGTTAAAAGCAGATGGAGTCTAAGCTTTGGAGGTGACAACAAGATTTCATGGAAATACACAAGGAAGGGCTTCTAATAATGCTAAAAGAAGTATGTAGATTGCATAAAGGTTTAGTTTTTTTAACATGTACTTACATTATTAAAATTATAAGACACAAAAATTTGAATTTTATAGGGAGAATCAAAGGAAAATGGGACTTCGAAGGACCAAATCAAATATGTCCATATTGTGGTGCAATAGTACGGTATGAAGAACAAACTATTAAATCTACAAGACCTTCTAATCCAAAGTTCTCAATTTGTTGTGGAGAAGGAAAAGTAGAATTGCCACTTTTTAAAGACACACCATCATTTCTAAAGATGCTATTGGACTATGAAGGTGGATCCAGATCTACAAGATTTAGAGATAACATAAGAGCATACAACTCTATTTTTGCTTTCAGCTCAATGGGTGGAAAAATTGACAATCGAATAAATGATGGCAGTGGACCATACGTCTTTTGACTTAATGGTCAAAATCACCATAAGATTGGTTCATTGGTTCCCATTGTTGGTGAACAACCCAAGTTTGCACAGCTATACATTTATGATACTCAAAATGAAGTTCAGAATAGAGTGAATTCCTTATGCACCCATGATAACGAAGACCCTGAAATTGTTGGTGGACTGCTGCTACACATGCTTAATGAACATAATGCTCTAGCAAAAGTATTTCGAATGGCAAGGGATAGGTTCCAACAATCAGACTTCATTCCAGCTCGTTTAAAGATTATTGGGATTTGTCAAAGAGACGGAAAACAATATAACCTTCCAACTTTTTCTGAGGTTGCTGCTCTAATTGTGGGAGATGGTGTTCAACCTAATGGTCATCGAGATATCATTGTTGAAAAAAGAGGTTTTGGTTTATAGGGATTAACGAGTTACACCCAAGTTTTATGGCAATACAGTATCCTATTTTATTCCCTTTTGCTGAAGATGGTTAAAGAATTGGCATTAAACATAGCACTGTTCAACAAAGACGTAGTACAAAGAGAAGTGCATTAACTATGAGAGAGTATTATGCTTTTCGAATACAACATAGAGCATTAGAGGGACTTTAATTTGAGGAGGTAAATTGTTTCAATAATTTTTGGTTGATGCACATACATGTATAGAGGAACAAAGATTATCGTGGGTAAGAAATAACCAACCAAAATTACGAGCAGATTTGTACAAAGGATTAAGAGATGCCACTATTGAGGGAAACACTGCTCCTGCTTCAGCCAGGAGACGGATTGTATTGCCTTCATCATTTACGGGTGGACTAAGGTATATGGTGCAAAATTATCAAGATTCAATGGCAATATGTAGATGGGCAAGGCCACCAAACTTATTTTTGACATTTACATGTAAACCGGTCTGAAATACAAAAATTCGTAAGCTTAATCCCTTGACAGAAAGTAGAAGATAGGCTTGACATTGTTGTCCGTGCATTTAAGATCAAATTGGACAATCTAATGAAAGATTTACACGAAGGTAGATACTTTGGAAGAATCATGGCAGGTACAATGATAACTTATTTTCTTTTTGTGTGAAAAACCTTAGTAATTTAGTACATAGTTCAAAACATTCTAAACACTTGATACATATATATGTGTATGCATTGTAGTGATATACACCATTGAGTTTCAGAAAAGGAGCTTGCCACATGCTCACATAGTATTATTTTTACACCTTGATGACAAACAACCAAATGCAGCAGATATTGATGAGTTTATATCAGCAGAGATTCCAAATGAAAATGATGACCTGGTGGGATATGAGGCAGTTAGTCAATTTATGATTCATGGTCCATGTAGAGTTTCAAACCTTAGATCACTGTGTATGGTAAATGGAAAATGCTTAAAGCATTATCCAAAAAAATTCTTCAGTGAAACTAGAGTTATACCCTAGGAAGCACGGACACGCCGTTTAGGGTGCCGTATCCGTGTCGGACACATGTTGGACATACATATTCCTCGGACACACTGGGACACGTGTCGAACACGCCAATTGGAGTATCAAATATTTTTATTAATATTTTTTCTAGTGGACACTTATCGGACACATCGGGGACACGCGTGTCCAACTATTGAACACATTTTGGGATACGTTGGAGTTAAAATGTTATTGTTAAAAGTATTAAATAGAGTCTAATTTATAAATTTTAAAACTTTAAAACACCAAAACATAAAACACCCAAATCCAATTCTTCAAATCCTTAACTTGTTAGTAGTTGTATTATAATTGTGAACTTATTTAGTTATTTTCATTTTATTTTTGGTGATTTATGAATTTTATGTTCACAAACATAACAAATAAAAAATGTATAAAAATATTTTTTTTGTTGTGTCCCTGCCGTATCCGTGTTCTCGTTTTTTAAAAATGTTGTGTCTTGTGTTCGTATCTGTGTTCGTATCCGTACCCATATCCGTATCTGTGCTGCTTAGGTTATACCACATAATAGACATTTAGTTACCAAATACGATGCACATATAAATGTTGAATGGTGCGACATAGCCAGGTCAATAAAGTACTTATTCAAGTACATGAATAAAGGTCAAGATAGAGCTATTGAAATCATTGAAGAAAACGTTGTTAGTGATAACTTCAGTAATACACAGATTGTTAAAGAAGCAGACGAGATCAAAAATTTCTTAGATTGTCCTTATATATCAGCATCAGAATCATGTTGGAGAATATTTGAGTTTGATATCCAATTTTGAGAACCAATTGTGGAGAGACTAACTTTTCATCTTCCAGATAAACAATTTGTTGTCTTTCGAGATCATGATGACTTAGATGATGTTATGAATAGATTTAATATTCAAGAGACAATGTTTACACAATGGATGAACAAAAATAGACTACACCTGCATGCAAGAAATTTTACTTATGTCGAATTTTCCACAAAATGGGTTTGGAAGCCAAGAGAAAAAATTTGGAAAGAGCGAAAATCTGGAAGAGTTATAGGTAGAATCTATTATGCCCATCCTTCATCTGGTGAAAGATTTTAGCTGAGAATGCTTCTAAATATTGTGAGAGGTCCAGAAAGCTATGAAAATATTAGAACTGTTAATAGAATTTTATATCCTACTTTCAAAGAAGCATGTAATGCTCTTGGATTATTGGATGATGATAATGATTGGCATGTCGCTATCTTAGAAGCAACTCAATAGTCTATTGAGCATTCATTGCATGAAATGTTTGTTACATTATTGTTGTTCCGTGAAGTTTCTAATCCTCTGGAGCGGTGGAACAGAAATCGGTTGGTTTCAGATGATATTCAACATAGTCAGAGATGATTACTAAATGACCCCCAACTTCAGTTAACAGATAGTCAAGTCAAAAACTATGCTCTATATGAAATAGAATAAATATTAAACAAAAATAATAGGTCTCTCAGGGAGTTTCCGATGTTACCTTTCCTAGATATGGCTTTTCAGCGTGTTATAGAAAATAGATTAATAAGAGAAGAGATGAGCTATGATCGTGATGAACTTTGAAATCAACTTCCACATTTATATGGTCTCTTAAATGAGGAACAACATAAAGTTTTTTATACTGTTACAAATGATGTGGAGCACAACTTAGGTGGTCTATTTTTTGTATATGGCAGTGGAGGTACTAGAAAAACTTTCCTTTGGAAAACAATTATGACATATATTGTCCTAGCAGTGGCTTCTTCAGGAATAGCAGCTCTCTTACTTTCCGGGGGAAGAACAGCTCATTCAAGATTTAAAATACCTATTTCTATAGATGAGGATACATGTTGTGCAATAACACAACAATCACAGTTGGCTGAGCTTATCTGAAAGGCTTCTCTTATTATATGGGATGAAGCACCAATGGACAATAAGAATTGTTTTGAAGTAGTGGATAGAATTTTAAGAGACATAATGTGCTCTGTCATTCCAGATTCATCAGAAAAGGTATTTGGTGAAAAAACTGTTATTCTAAGGGAGATTTTCATCAAATATTACCTAATGTACCAAAGGTGAGAAGGGACTTATTGTTCAAGCTTCAATCAACAAATCTTATCTTTGGCGGTCATGTAGAATATTTCTTCTGAAAATGAATATGCGGTTGAGGGCTTAATGGAGGAAGTTTTGAATCAATGCCTTCATTCAGTAAATGGGTGTTAGATCTTAGAAATGGGAAACTACCAACAACGTCACTTCGTACTGACGATGAACTAAAATGGATTAAAATCCCAGATGATCTACTAATTCCAGTTGGAGATGACCCTATCATGCAAATTGTGTCTAGCACTTATCCAGATTTAAATACAAATTACAGAGACCTTCAATATTTACAAGAGAGAGCTATTTTAGCACCGACAAATGACATTGTTGATAAGGTCAGTTCATATGTTCTTTCTGGAATAACTGGTGACCTCCGTTCATATTTAAGTGCTGACACAATTAGTCAAGTTACAGAATCTATTGATAATCAAGACATGTTATTTCCCCCTTGAGTTTTTGAACAGTTTAAAGTTCCCAGGAATACCCAATCATGAGCTCCAATTGAAGGTTGGAATACCTATAATGCTGCTTAGAAATATTAACCAAGCAAGTAGATTATGCAATGGCACTAGATTGATCATTACCCAATTGGCAACTAGAGTAATTAAGGCTCAAGTAATCACAGTAAGCAACATTGGAAGCAAGCTATTCATACCAAGAATTATGATGTCTCCAACAGAATCAAGATGGCCATTTGTGTTAAGGCGAAAACAATTTCCTGTTAAAGTTTGTTTTGCCATGACAATTAATAAAAGTCAGGGGCAAACACTCACAAATGTTGGAATTTACTTGCCACGACCAATTTTAAGCCACGGCCAATTACCACAAGGGTTACACACAGAATATTGTTTACCATGAAATTTTTGACAATTTAGCACAAGGTAAGCTCTCTAAAAGATGTTTTATTTTTTTGTTAATCATAACAATTTTGATCAGAAAGGATGATCTTCTATTTAATTATATGTCATTTATAGGTTATTGATAGGATGACACAGAGGAATTACCAATTGTTTGATCAGCTAAATCCTTACCAATGAAGTTCATATTTAAAAGCAAGGGTCACACAAATATGGGATTCTCTTGACTTCAACAACAATGAAGATATCAAAAGTTTAGATATGTTACTATTAGATGAATCTGTCAGTATCACATAACATAATACACTCTCTCTCTCTCTCTCTCTCTCTCTCTCTCTCTCTCTCTCATAACAAGCTTCACTATTGCTAATAATATTTCAATTTTATAGGGTGACCAATTGCATGCCACTGTTCCAAAAACCCTAATTGCAAAATTCAGGCCACTACTTATGGAAGGAGACATATTCTTTATAAGTAAGGTCAACGTAACATTTGCAAAAGGAAAATTTCGTCCTAAACAACATTCACTTCACCTATATTATACTGAAAAAAATGCTATCAAATTAAGTGGTGGAGAGAATTCAAGCTTCCAAGGTATAAGTTCCATTTTATTGATTACAATGATATCTCAAAGGTACAACAAGAATGTACATATCTTATTGGTAAGTACTTCACTCAATTTTCATTCCAATATTCCAATATAATTTAACTTTCCTATCCAATTTATAATTTCTTTATATGTTTTAGATGTCATGGGAAAATTAAGCGATGTTGGAGATGTTCAAACAATTAGAAAAAAAAATGGGAGCCATGTACTTAAACGAAATATCATACTTATAGACAAGAGGTAAATATATATATTAATATTAATAAATATGTACCTATATACTTTCAATTTCATATTTTTTGTAAGTTTTTTTTATCTATTTAATCTTGCTCAAAATAATGAATTATTGGTGAAAAATCTATCAAGACAACATTATGGGGACATGTAATTTCAAAAATTCAAGATGAGACAGAACACACTACACTTGATCCGGTGATTGTTATTATCACATCTACATATGTCAATATGTTCAAAGGTATATTTAGTATTCTATTCACCATGTTTTAATATATTTACTTTCATACAATTAATTGATATTTACCTATTTGATAATGTCAGGTGATTACAATTTGTGCTCAACAAATGCAACAAAGATCTACCATAACTTAGAAATTCAAGAAGTGGCAGATTTCATTGACATGTAAGCTTAATTGGTAGTGTCACATACTCTAACATTAAAGTACTAAAATATTTCACTTTTACTATCAACAAAAACAGGTTGCAAGAATCTCCTACACAGGCTCAAACTCCAAAGTTATCTACAGAGGACAAGCCCATTGTCACATCGCAAGAGTTGATGTTCAGAAACAGAAAAACAATGTTAGAGGTGTGCAAATTAGTTAAAAACCCTACAACTAAGGTAATATCTATACAACTTTAAAAAAAACCCCAAAAAGTTGTAATTTGTACTACTTGCATCTTAATATAATTCAACTTTTTAGGGAATTCTCTTTTGTTGCAAGGCAACCATATGCAAAATCTTGACAAACAAAGGATGGTATTATTTGTCATGCCAATATTGCTACAAGAAAGTCATTCAAAAGGAAGAAAAATCATGGTGCAATTCATGTGAAATATTTATCCAAGCACCATTCACTAGGTATATAAACTCACATCATTTCTTTAAATGGCCAATAAATATAAAAATAATACCAAATTTATCATTTCATAATTTTTTTTTCCACAGGTGTAGGGTTCGCATGCATGTAAAGGATTCTACAGGTTGTACAACATTCGTTATTTTAAACAAAGATGCAAAGGATCTAATTAAATAACCTACTTCAGAATTACGTAATGAGGAATATCAATAGCATACTACTACTTATTTCTATTATATCTACAGGATGTACTTGATTATAATTAGCTTTGCTTCACATACTTCATTTGTCAAGAAGACGAAGATGACTTAGCCTTAAAACAATTGGAACAAATGGTTGGGAGCACATTTGTCTTCCAAATTAAAATGACAAAGTTCAATATCAAAAACCTAAATTCTGAATTGACTGTAGCAAAAATATTCCCATTGAATTATGAGCTTGAGAGTAAATATTATCTCCATCTAATTCAAAAGGTAATACTTCCATCAACTTTAGTTCTTAACTTACTACGATAAATATTAAATCTATTTTCATAATAATATTTATTTTGTTATAGACCATCTTACCAAATAACGAAGATGCACCAGAGTTTCAAGACAACAATCTCAATGGAAAACATCCAAATATAGATATTACACAATCTACTCCAACTAAGAAGCAACGCCTTGATCCCCCATACATCAGGTTTGATATATTATGTTATTATTACATAGAAACTATGTGCGTTATCTACTGATTTGCTATAACTATATTTATGTTTTGATTATTTCTTTCATGCAGAGTATTAAAGATGATACGTATGCAAAAGCTTATAGCGCCTAATTCCCCCAACTTTTTACAAGTTCTTTTATTTATTCAGAATTGTTTGACTATAAGGTTATGACAAATTAGAATTGTCACTTTTGGATAGTATTCTTAATTATTGTAGATTTTTTAATTATTTATTTATTACATTTTTACTGTGAATTTGAAGAATCATTACTGTGCCGGTTGGGTTGACACTTAGTTTATATAATGAATTTTGATGCCTACACTTTTTGTAGGAAAAGGGATTTTTCTGCTTATAAATAGGGCATTTCATATATACAAATTCCAATTTTAATGAATAGCTAAATTGGATGCAAGCATAATGAGCAGCATTTTTAAACCAACCATCGCAGAGTAGTGTGTTTTCTGTCCCTTTCGTTTCACTTTCCTGTATTCTTAATTTCTTCCTCAAATACCATTGTTCAAAGCCATTCCTGTTCAATGTTCGCAGTATTATTCAGTTTCTATCACGAAATCTGCAGTAAAGGTCCACATTCCTCCATAGTGAAATTACTGACCCTACTAGCCTTATATTAGTTAACATGCTAATGCATTTTCGTGCTTACAAGCTATTAAAATCTTAGACCTACAAGCTTTCCACAAATGTAGCCCACTGAAAACCTCAATTGCAAGCAGCATCATTTTTATAAGTTTCTTAAATTGTCCGACATTAGGCCAACAAGGACAATTTAGAATGAGCACTACATTCAGGTTAAAAATAATAAACAAATGCAATCAACACATACCTGATGCATAGCATAAGGATCAGGGTATGAACTTCCACCATAACCCATTTCAGGGTTTCCGTAGCCTGCAGTATATCCAGGACCTGCATATGAACAATTCCCACACTTCACTATTCTGGATGTCCTGAATCACTCAAATTCTGCTCGTGCTGAACATTGCACCAACATGAGCATATCTAGAAAAATACAAAAAAGGTGGTCAAGATAAATTACTTGGAGGCGCTGCTGCAGCCGCTGCTGCTGCTGCTCTTGCTCTCTTCTCTGCATTAGCAAGTTCAGCACGTAGTTTCTCAATTTCACAAGCCATGGAGTACATATTTTTCTCCATTGCCTGACGTTGTTCAAGGTTACTAGAATGTGCCTTTTTCTCATATTCAATGGCAGCCCTGTTCACATTCATAATCAAAAGAGGGACACAATTAAGCCATTGACACCACTCAAATAAATCCCAAAAGGAAGCCCAAAAGTGACAGAGGAATGTACATGTGGTAAACACCAATTAAATAATATAACTGTGAGATATATGAATGCAACACTATATGTGATGAGATAGTGAACTATATATAATACGACAATGTCGATCATTCCAAAACAAAAAGAAGAAGTTATGCAATGAAATGTATGAACAGAATGAGGATTTCATAACAATTATATTGGAATCATTCCAAAGAAACAACTAGAAGTAACTCCAATGGAATTACGGTTACAATGGTGTCATTCTGACTGTCGTTATGATTCCATGATATGATATTAGTCGGGTCTGTTTCCATAGGAGAATGTGAACTCTACATTTCTCCAATGACTACATTCCTGTAGATGAATTTGCATCTTCAAATGCAATAGAAAATTTGATCAAATAACTCCATTTTCAGACAAAAATCAGACAATCTTGCACTATGAGCGCGTACTATGCCTAATCCATATGAAATTAGACCCAACAAAAAAACAAAAATTAATGTATGAACATATGCACAGGTATAGCTACATATCTATCTATATATAGAGAGAGAAAATTGATGAGTTTTATAAGACCTTCCTCTTTGGATTTCTTGGTGCATGGTCTCAATCTCAGCTTTGATGGCAGGAAATTGCTGCAACTCCAAGCGGGACCTCACAAGGTCACCATCGATCGCCTTCAGGTTGGCAGTAAGCTCTTGCCGCGTGGCGGTCAGTGTCTTTTTATCGGCCCTCACCTGAGCCAGCTCGGCGTTGAGAGCATCGATTGAGCGGACCTCAGCCTCCATCTTCAGCGATCGCTCGTAGACTTCCCGCACCTGAGAGTCTCTCTCGGCCTTGACGTCGGCGGCGGCGGCCGATAGATGGCGAAGCTCCTGCTGGGTGACGGCGAGCTCCTGCTTGAGCGCCAAGTGGGTAGCGGCAAGCCGCTGGTTGTCAAGGAGAAGGGATTGGATCTCGCGGTGCTGGACTGCGATGTGCTCTTCGACTAGGGCAGGGTGGGGGCGGGTGGCGCCGGAAGGAGGAGGAACGGGGACGCGGTGGAGGACGCGAGGGTCCTCGATTAGGACACGGTGGCCTGGGTGAGGTGCTCTTGCTAAAGGCACTTCTCGGAGTTTTAAGGCATTTGGTGACAGGTGGTTTCTTCCGGCCATGCCCTCTCTCTCTCTCTCTCTCTCTCTCTCTCCCCCTACCTATCTGCGGTTTTGTTTATATTTTGGTGTTGGGTTGTTGCCCAGGCTTTTTTACTTTTTGGGCTTTCCCTGCTGGTGCTCGGACTCTTTGCGAGCGTTACGAATCAGCGTTTGGCCGCTTGTATGCGTGAGAAGTGAGAACTGATCCGTGCATCGTGGACTTGACTTGCTGCAGTTCTTTTCGTCCGGTTCTCCTTTTCTGAGCTGTGTTTGGTAAAGTTTTTTTGCTGGCTTTTTTTAAAGTTTATAAGCAAAAAAAATCAAAAAAAGTTGACTTTTTTGCTTTTTTATTTTTATTTTTTTTGTTTATTTTTATCAAACTAAAATTAGAAAAGTAAAAAAGCTAAAAAAAATTAACTTTTTTACTAACAAGTTTAAAAAAAATTTGACTTTTAAATCCTACCAAATGGGCACTAAATTAGTGATTAGTGGATTACCCTACAAGAAGGGATGCAATTGAACTCAAAAAAATCTACATTTTGCTTCACCTTGCCCCTAATTAATAAGGTTTGAGGTATAAATAAATAGATTTGAAGCTGGATATGGAAAAAAAGTCATAACTCAATGCAGGTTTAGGACGTTATAGGGTTTAAGTCACCTTACCTTAAACCGGCCCGAATTATATTATGAAACTTTTAAATGCTCATATTATATTTATTTATACAAAATACCCTTCATTTATAAATAAATATTAGGGTTTTAATGTTACTTTTAGGCTCTTCTTTCTCAAATTTATATTGTATTAGTATTTGTATAATTTGCATCATTTTTTATTTTTAGAGATTTATTTCTATTTTAAAATTTTATACAAGTTAAACTCGTTTCAACCAAACCCTGATTAACTTAAAGGAGATGGGAGAAATAAGATTGAGAGATTCAATCAGTCCCAATTTGGAACAGGATATGCGATAAAGTTTTTCTATTACGGATAGAATAAAGTCTACCATAATTAGTACCGAACTTGCTGTGTTACTATCTCTACCTACAAGGCTATAAGGATTTTGTTACCATCAATCAGACTCACGGTCGCAAGTGATGTTAGCAATTTTTTTTTTGGGGGGGGGGGGTTATTTGCAACATCTGACAAGGTCAGTTGACAGCGAATGCTAGACCCCTCTTATTGAATTTTGCTAGCATTAGTCATTATTCAATAAGTGAAATCCAACTGAATTGACTAACATTAGTCTTGCGATCGACCTTCAGTTGCGAATGATGCTAGTCCCTTTTTTCAGATTTTGATTGTGACTCATGTCATGGGCTTGAATCTTGAATACCTTGACCCGTGCGGTCTTAGACACCTTTGGCTACTAAAGATGTTAAGTAAGCCGTTAAGAACACCAAAAGAACAAGGTTAAGAATAAGAGAGCAACAAGAGAACAAGAGAGCTTGTAGAAGAACTTGGAGAATGCTTTGATTGCTTGAAACTTGGATGGTTACAAATGAGGGGCTACCCCCTATTTATACTTGTCTACCTCCTCAATGGACGGTGGGGATAGTTTTGATCCAATGGTTGGGATTCCCCCTTTAGAATCATCTATACAAAATATCTAGATATTTATGTACAAAGCTTCTCAGGGAAGCCTCCCCCATGTTCTAGAATCTCCCACACCCTTCTAGCTATTATCTACACTTGTGTAGAAAGATCTAGAATGCTTACAAAAATTGCCCCATGTGTTGGAATGCCCAAGAATTGCCTAGAATGTTCTAGACTTAGTGGGCTCTTTAGTATCCTCATGGGCCTATTTTTGGGCTATCTTAGTGGGCTTGTGACATTCTCCCCCACCTAATCTGGCGACGCCCTCGTCGCAGCTCCTTGGAATTCTGCAATCTTGTCCACGAACTGCCATAAGGACTCCTCGTGCTCCCAGCTTGCCTCGCTATCCGGTTGCCCCTTCCACTTGATCAAGTACTCGATAGAGCTTGGTGCCACGCCCCTCCTTGGGATAACTCGGTGAGCAAGGATGGTCTCCACTTCTTTATCAAATGACGCCGTGATGGATGTGGGAGCTCTACTTGATTCCCCACAGCTTGGGTCTTCCACATCGGCATGGTAAGGCTTGATAAGGCTTACGTGAAAGACCGGATGAATCTTTAACTTTGGAGGCAACCCAAGTTGGTAGGACACTTTGCCAACTCGTTTGGTAATCGGGAATGGTCCCTCGTACTATCGTGCTAGCCCTTTGTGAAGCCCCTTGTATGCTTTGGCTTGATGAGTGAGGAGTTTCACCATGACAAGGTCCCCTTCTTGGTACTCTTTTGGCTGCCGCTTCTTGTTTACCCACTTCTTCATCTTTTTGGCCGCCTTGGCCAAATAGGCCTTGGTCATGTCGGTTTTCTCATGCCACCCCTTGGCAAACTTGTAAGCTGTAGGGCTTTTGCCCGTATACCCAGTAGCAACGGCGGTAGGCGTCAAAGGTTGTTGGCCCGTAGCAAGCTCGAACGGGCTACTGTTGGTTGCCTCGCTCCTTTGTAGATTATAAGAGAATTGGGCAACATCAAGCAACTTGGCCCAATCTCTTTGGTTGGCACTTACATAGTGCCTCAAGTATAGCTCCAACAAAGCATTCATCCTCTCGGTTTGGCTATCGGTTTGTGGGTGAAAGCTAGTGGAGAAGTTAAGCTCCATGCCGAGAAGCTTGAAAAGCTCGGTCCAAAAGCGCCCTATAAAGTGAGAGTCCCGGTCACTAAAAATAATCTTTGGAACTCCCCAATACTTGACTACATAAGCCAAGAATAACCGAGCTGTTTCCTCCGCGGTGCAATCCTTGGTGGCCGGTATGAAAGTGGCATACTTAGAAAACCGGTCGACCACCACAATAATGGTACCTTTTCCTTCGGACTTAGGAAGACAAGTGATGAAGTCTATGGAAACACTCTCCCAAGGCTGATCCGGAATAGGTAAGGGCTTTAGCAAGCCCGCAGGATGACTTTGCTCCACCTTATCTTGTTGGCACACAAGACAAGTCTTCACATAAAGCTCCACATCGTCCCGCATTCGTGGCCAATAGTAGGCATCCTCCAATAATGCCATTGTATGGCGAACGCCCGGATGTCCCGCCCATTTGGAGTCATGACACTCCTTAAGAATCTCCTTTCGTAGCATCCCCCATTTGGGCACATAAATCTGGTTACCTTTGGCAAAGAGGAGATCATCTTTAAGCCAAAATTGCCTCATCTTGCCTTGTTTGACGCCATCGATAATAGTCTTGGCCACTTGATGTTGTTGAAGCCCCTTCTTGATCCAATCACTCAACGGACATTGGGGCCGGCTAATAGCGGCAAGTTCGGCCTTTCTACTTAGTGCGTCCGCCACCAAGTTTGCTTTGCCCGGCTTGTATTCCAAGGTGTAGTCAAATTCGGCAAGAAAGTCTTGCCACCATGCTTGCTTGGGAGTTAACTTCTTTTGAGTCAAGAAGTAACTCGTTGCGATGTTATCCGTCATGACCACAAACTTGGAACCGAGCAAGTAGTGCCTTCACGTGCGCAAGTAATGAACCACCGCTGTCATCTCCTTTTCTTGCACCGTATATCTTCTCTCGGTGTCATTAAGCTTACGGCTTTCAAAAGCAATAGGGTGACCTTCTTGCATCAGCACCCCTCCAATGGCGAAGTCCGAGGCATCGGTGTGCACCTCCCATGGCTTGGTGTGGTCGGGTAATGCAAGAACGGGCTCCTCCATGATGGCTTTCTTAAGTGTTTGGAAGGCATCATCACACCTAGCTGTCCACTCCCATGGATGGTTCTTCTTGAGAAGATCCGTCAAAGGTGCCGCTATAACCGAATATTCTCGGATGAACCGCCGATAATAGTTAGCAAGGCCAAGGAAAGATCGTAGCTCGGTCACCTTCTTTGGCTACTCCCATTCTTGGATGGCTAGAACTTTGGCCTTATCCATACGTATAGTCCCGCCTCCAACCACATGGCCAAGAAAGTTTACCTCCGGTTGAGTGAAGGCGCACTTCTCCCTTTTAACATAAAGCTCATTTTCCCTTAAGACTTGGAAGACTTGCCGTAGATGATCCATGTGTTCCACTAAAGAGGAGCTATAGATAACAATATCATCCAAATATACTACGACAAATCGATCCAAGAAAGGTTGCAACACTTGATTCATCAAGGTGCAAAATGTGGCGGGGGCATTTGTAAGGCCAAACGACATGACTAGAAATTCAAAGGAGCCATACCTTGTGATGCAAGTAGTTTTGGCCACATCCTCCTTAGCGATCCTCACTTGGTAATACCCCGATTTTAAATCAAGCTTGGTGAACCACCTTGCACCACCAAGCCTATCGAACAAGTCGGCAATAAGAGGGATGGGGTACTTGTTCTTGATAGTTACCTTATTGAGTGCCCGGTAGTTAATGCAAAGACGGAGGGACCCATCATGCTTCCGTTGAAACAAGACCGGCGCACCATAAGGACTTTTTGACGGTTGGATGAAGCCGGCATCCAACAAGTCTTTTAGTTGCTTCCGTAATTCCTCCAACTCCGGGGGAGCCATACGGTAGAGTGCCATGGTCGGAATCTTGGCACCTCCCTCCAACTCTATGGCATGATCCACCTCCCTCTTAGGTGGAAGTCTCTTTGGCAACTCCGGGGGTATGACATCCTTGTAGTCTTCAAGCACCTCTACCACTTCACTTGGCATGCCTTCCATAGTGCTAGAAGAGTCTTCATTAAGCTTCAAGGTTGCAAGAAATGTTGGCTCATTCTTCTTAAGTCCCTTGGAGAGTTGCATGGCAGACAAAGTCTTAGCCTTCAAGGTCGATTCCTGAGCAAGTGGCACCATACATGCATTACCTTCGCCCATGATGCACATGGTCTCGGTGAAGGGGATGGGGAATGCCCGCACCCCATCCAAGAACTCCATCCCCAGCACAATGGGGTAGTCATCCACTGGTACCACCGAGAAGTCCACTTGGCCACACCACTCCCCGATGTGTAGCCGCACGTCCCGAGCAACTCCATAGATAGGTCGTGCCTCCGAGTTAACAGCCTTCAGCCAACCTTGCTTTTCCTTCCTTGAATTGGAGACCTAGTCTCTTGGCCTCCTTGACTTTAATAAAATTGTGAGAAGCACCGATATCAACTAAAGCACGAGTGTGAAACCACGCACCTTTGCTTCCACGTACATGCGCCCCTTTTTCTCGGCCTTTGGCACATCCACTTTGGCCTTGATTGCATTAAGTAGCCTCAGAGAGCCCATCTTGGTCTCCTCTCGTTGGGGACGTTCCTCCTCCTCCTCCTCTTGGATAAGAGCCGATAACTTAGCCCCGCTTTGGACAGTCGCGGGTAAAGTGATTTCCGTCACAAAGGAAGCATGTAAACTTGGGCTTGTCACCACCCTTCTTGTCTTTATTGAACTTGTCATGGCTTGATGAGGATGGTTTGTGTCCACCTTCCTTTGCTTGGCTTGCATGCTCTCCCCCACCTTTGCTTTTATTATACTTTTGATTTTTGGGCTTAGTAAATGACTCACCTTGCTTATAGTCGGTTAGGGACTCCACTATAGAGATGGCCGTTGCAAGATCTTGGGGTCCCCGCCGTTAAACTTCTATCTTAGCCCATGATTGTAGCCCATCGACGAAAGTGAAGAGAGACTCCTTCTCGGACATGTCCGGTATCTCTAATAGTAGCTCGGAGAACTCCTTCATATATTCCCGCACCGTGCCTTTGTGGGTGTGGGAGAGACGCCTTAGTTGGGCCCTTGCCTCATGCTCCGAATTTTCGGGATAAAATTGCTTCTTGATTTCCTTCTTGAAGTCATCCCATGTGGCTATAATGCATAAGCCACGCTCCATATCCGCATGCCGCCGCCTCCACCATAGTGTGGCCGCATCCGAGAGGAAGAGAGGGGCCGTTTTTATTTTCTTATCATCACCACTTATGCTAGTGGCTTCAAAATATTGCTCCAAGCTCCATAAGAGATTATCTAACTCTGTAGCATTCCTTGACCCATTACAAGACTTGGGCCTAGGAATGTCAACCTTAGGAGAGGGAGAGAGAGAAATCGTACCTTGTGTGATAGCCATCTTACACAAGGACCAATCACTTTTGATCTCCTTCATTTCCTCCCTTATAGCGGCAACCTCGGCTTGAACCATCTACTTGAGAGCATCCATTTGGGTCCTCACGAGCTCTGCCATGGTGTTGAGGCCACCTTGCACCTCCCTTTGGAACTGCTCACGCCCATTGTCGATTCCTTCGACACGTTGGTTGAGTCCCTCGATGCTTTGGTCTAGCTCCTCAAACTTGTACCGTCCATCGTCCACGGCAAGCTCCACCCGCATGATCCTTGACTCCAAGGAAGACAAAGTGTCCCTTGACTTGTCCTTCCGCCCTTTGCCGGTAGGAGGAGGGGGATCCCTCTCGTGAACACCTCCATACTCGGTGATATCCGAACCAGTTGTTGCCATTGCTTAGCCTTTACAAACCGAAGCTCTGATACTAACTGTCACGGGCTTGAATCTTGAATATCTTGACCCGTGCGGCCTTAAACACCTTTGGCTACTAAAGATGCTAAGTAAGCCTTTAAGAACACTGAAAGAACAAGGCTAAGAATAAGAGAGCAACAAGAGAACAAGAGAGCTTGTAGAAGAACTTGGAGAATGCTTTGATTGCTTGAAACTTGGATGGTTACAAATGAGGGGCTACCCCCTATTTATACTTGTCCACCTCCTCAATGGACGGCGGGGATCGTTTTGATCCAACGGTTGGGATTCCCCTTCTAGAATCATCTATACAAAATATCTAGATATTTATGTACAAAGCTTCTCAAGGAAGCCTCCCCCATGTTCTAGAATCTCCCACACCCTTCTAGCTATTATCTATACTTGTGTAGAAAGATCTAGAATGCTTACAAAAATTACCCCATGTGTTGGAATGCCCAAGAATTGCCTAGAATGTTCTAGACTTAGTGGGCTCCTTAGCATCCTCATGGGCCTATTTTTGGGCCATCTTGGTGGGCTTGTGACACTCAACATGTAAGGCCTAACCTCTTATCGGATTTACTAGTATCAATTACAACTCAGCATGTGGGGCTAGTTGAATTGGCTAGCATCAACAACTGACTTCTAAGTAGCAGCTAACGCTAGCCCCTCTTACCGAATTTGCTAACATCCGTCACAAATGAGGTTAGTCCGGCTGATGCCAGCACCATCTTACCCCTCTTACCGAATTTTGCTAACATCCATCACGAATGAGGTTAGTCCGGCTGATGCCAACACCACCTCATTGAATTTTTGAGAAAAAGAGTAAGGAGCACATACATTACTCCATGTCTCTTCTACTATTAAAGATGGGGAGACAGACTTCACATAATCCATATAACAAGTAGCTTGGGCGATTAAAATTGTTCCCCTTCTCTAATACATTTTTTTGGTGGTACAAATTTCCCGTAATACATGTGACAATTGTAGGGTTTTTTTTTTTCTTTCTCCTTTTCATAGGTGAACAAATAAAAATATTTAGAAAAACATGTATATTTATATTCAATTTAAATTAGCATATATACACAAATTGTTTGCTTGTAAAACATTGTAGGTGGGATTTTTCGGGAAGGTTGGGCCGATCACTCAGGCCAATATTGATGAGTTCAAATTCGTTGCAAGAAAGAGAAGTTAGAACGGGTCAACTCTTGTTGGGCCGATCACACTCCGATAATTAAGTTAGCAAGCTTAATCAAGAGTAGAATAGATAGAAGTTATGTACACTTGAGGTTAATTCTCCATACCTGACTCTTGAGGGTTTGGGTATTTATAGTGTGATCGATGAAGTGTCTTGCTCCTGGCCTATCAACAGGTAATCATCATATGCTGCCGACTGATCGCGTGTAGGGCTTGTCTCACCGTCGCTAAAGAATCTAGCTGATCGAACATGAAAATCGACGTCGCATGGGGAGCCGCTGGCACATTTAATACGGGTCAACTTTGCATTTAATGCTTTGAGACTGCTAGCGGTTTGGGCTCACCTTTTGCGGTTTGGGCCAAGGTCAGCGACAGGTTGACAGCTTGGGCCGAACCGTTCTTTTGTGCTGGATTTGGGCCGCCCAACTTCAATTTGTGTTAATTGGGCCTAACTAGATAGATTAGGCCGTGTGTATTTATCCCACAAGCACTGTAATAAATTTAATAAACCTAAAAATAATAAAAAAAAGAATGCACTGCATGAGCCTAAAATTAGTTATACGATTATATAGGGTAATTTACATTTATTTTGTGTAGGAATATATATATTGTGGTGCTCAAAAAGGGTTGCGTAAGGCTACGCAACAATTCCATCAGAGTGTTAAACTCCACAACACGAGAGAAGGGACATAATCTCCATGTAAGATCAAGCCACGAGGTAAGTCAGGGGTACAAGCCTATACATCTCCCGTGAACTATGGAGCATGAATACTCCAACAAGAGGCTACGGGAAATCGAACCCAACTAGTTTAATTTTATGAAAGTTATAAATAATGTTGAAATTTAACTCAATCTGTTTTTTCCTTTCCTGTTTGACTCGATGACACATGAAATAGACCAACTGAATTTCTCCTTTTTTTTTTTTTTTGGGAGGGGGTGTCATGTTTTAGGAAAACTAAATTTTAAAAGGACATGTAATCTATTGGGAAAATGTTAGGATTACTGTAAAACGTTAAAATCTTTGTTTATAAACTAGTAAAAGATGTAATATCAAATCTTATCAATTTGTAAAGTGATTTTATAACTTTCAATTTTTTTTTTTTTGTAGTATTGATGGCAATGCGTTATTCTATTGCACTTTATGCTGTCTCTGAATTAAAATTTTAGTGATAAAAAAAAAATAAAAGGTAAGAAAAAAGGAAAAAAAAAAAACCAATTGCAAAGTACAAACACAGCCTATGTTTCAAAAGCAATTGGAAGTCCTGAGTTCGACCATTACGTGGGATAATTTCGGGTCATTGTTGGTTCACATGGAATTTCACCAAGGCTGATTTGGTTCGCCAACAATCTATTTAAACAGTACCAATTTGAAACCCACCCGCCAAATCCCTCTGAACATGTCCGACAGAGAGTCGTAGTGCAAATTTCCCTCTTTCGCTCTCAAGTCTAACGCAGGAGGTGACTCTTATGTCTAAATTTCTAACCCTAATTTGTCATGCTTTATCTCTATTCTCGCGTCTTCAACTATACGTCTCACATTGGGACCAAAAATTTCTCGATTCGATTATGTGCAGATTCGACTACGAAACTCTACAAATTCTCCAATTGGTTCTGGTTTCCAAAGATGTGAAATCCGTGCTTGAAGTCTTCCGGTATAGCTGGAGAGAGTTCACGAGACTCGAAGCTCTCTGTATCATTCGTCAAATTGCAGAGAGATATGTTGAAAATAAGCTTTCCTTCTTGAATTTTTTGTTCGCGCGTTTGCCCTTGCCGGCAATGTTGAGGCACATAATCCAAATTTTTCATATGATCTCCTATTATCTGGCATATTTCTGTTGTTATTGTATAAATAGAGATTCATATTCATGATCAACCATCAACGTTCTTAATGTCTTCGATTTACATTGATCAATGTGTCCTGGCACAGTAAGTACATCTGTCCTGATGATGTTTTACAATGACTTGAAAGTATCCTTGAAAAAGAAAAGGAGTTTATAGCCCTTGCCTACTTCTAATTTACTGGTTTATTAATTCAGCTTTGCTGAAGAGAGAGGAAAAGCAAACTCCTGCTTTGCCTAGAATAAAACCATTTCTATTCTATCAACTTATCAGGTTCGTCTAGGAATAATATTTAGTTTTTGTGAGAATATATTGTCATTTCGTGATAGCTTCATTTTCCTGAAATATTTCTTTTGGATAGAAACACGGAATGGTCCGTCCTCTGTTGATCAGGAATGACTAATTCTCTTCATGAGGAACTAACATAAATGTGGAGAACATGTTACTTGACCTTCTCCTCCAAGATGCTTAGGATTTTGTGATTCGTTCTTTGTCATCATCAGTGCATGGCCAGTAGAACTTACCAAAAGAACAGTAGAAACAATTCTTTAAATTAGCCGCGTCTGGTTATTTGTGGTAAATTTTTCTTGATCCTATCAAATCAATGTGGTACAGGTATTGAGTTGTATCTATCCATATCTTGTAAGATAAACTATGCATACATATATATGATAACTGTAATATATATACATGTATACGTAGCAAAAATATTAATTATATATTAATTTAACATATGCCTAAGTAAACTTGCTGTACTGATTCTGAGTATTTGAAGAAAACTCTTTGTATTCTTGCAAACGTAAGTTGCATTCTTCTTACACCATTTGTGTATAAAACTCTCTGTAAATAGGATCTTTTAATCTATGCAGAACTGAATAAACTATCTTGAACGGTGGATATCACAGGCAATATATAACTGTTAGGTTAGGGACCCTTATCTTTATCCTTATCAGTTTCTTCCATTAACGAATCATTATCTGATAGTGGAGACTTGATAAGTTTTAGCCAACCACCACTAATGTTTCACATGGAGTGAGCAACTATTCCTATTATCACTCGTAACTAACTAACAAATAGATAAATATACAATAATATCAAAAATATATTTGTATATACTTTACACATGTGACATGTGGGTCACCCTAAAGAGACTTGTCTTATATTCTCTTACTTGGTCCACTAGACACATGAAAACCATATGAGTGATAGGTATGGTGGCCATAAAATGCTCAGTCCTTAAACCTTTTATTCTATTAGTGAGTACCAATCACGAATCATGGTGGTTGTACTCTTAATAGGTATTTTCTTTCATGTATTACAATGTATGACACTTCTCAATGAGCACTTAATAAGGTATTTTAATACTTTATGAATGACTACATACTAGTCATTTAAGATCCTACTTTATTTATCCCAATGGATATCATACATGACAATTATTTTATATGCACAATTAAAGTCGTGTCTTTACTCTCTAAAACATTTAAAATTATTCACAAATTGTGAATTACCAAAATAAGAAAGCAAATTTAAACACTAAATGAGCTAACAAGTCTCATATGCTCTCCATGACTGTGATATACTTTAGCCGACAATGCTGTAGTCATAGGATCTACAACCATCAACTCGGTGCTAGTGTGCTAAATAGTTACATCTTGCATCTTTACTTTCTCTTTGACAACAAGATATTTTATGTCAATGTGCTTGTTTCGGCTGCCACTTTTATTATTTTTAGAGATATAAATTGTAGCCAAATTATCACAGTAAAACCTTTATAGTTTTGATATAGAATCAATGACTCTTAATTCTGCGATAAAATTCCTTAACCATAGAGTCTGTGAAGTAGCTGCATAATATACAACAAATTTTGCGTTCATAATGAATGAAGCAGGTATGGATTGCTTGATATTTCTCCAAGATATAGCTCCTCCAACAAGAAGAAAAATATATCCTGAAGTTGACCTTCTGGTGTCTAAACATCCAGCAAAATCTGAATCTGAATATCCAATCATCTGTAATGAATTCAACAAGTCAACTTGTAATTCTTGGTTCTTTACAAATATCGTATGACTTTCTCGGTAGCTTTTCAATGTTCAAGTCTTGGATTGTTTTGGTATCTGCCCAACATTCCTATTATAAACCCAATATCAGGTCTCCTATAGACTTGAGTATACATCAAATTGTCAACTGCTGATGCATAAGGTATGCTATTCATTTGCTCTTGTTTCAAACTATTTTGTGGTGACTAAATTAGACTTAACTTGTCTCCCTTGACAATGGGTGTTACACTAGGTGAGTAAGACTTCATATTAAATCTTTTCAAAACCTTTTTAATGTAGGCCCTTTGAGAGAGTTTCAATATCCTTTAGGATCTATCTTTATGAATCTCAATACCAATGACATAAAAGGCTTCACCTATATCCTTCATTTCAAAGTTTTAAGAAAGAAAAACTTTTGTATCACTTAGCAACCCCAAATCACTGCTTACAATTAAAATATCATCAACATACAAGACTAGGAAGATATAATTACTCCCATTGACTTTAAGGTATATACATTGATTAACAGTGTTCTTCGTAAAGTCACATGAAGTAACAATGTTGTGAAACTTTAAATACCATTGGCAAGAGGCTTGTTTTAGTCCATTTATAGATTTCCTTAACTTACAAACCAAATTATTATCTTTAGAAGAAAATCCCTCAGGCTAAACCATGTATACCCTTTCCTCAAGATCTCCATTCAGGAAAGCCATTTTCACATCCATCTGTTATAATTCCAAATCAAAATGAGCTACTAATACCATGATAATCCTAAATGAATCCTTCTTAGAAACTAGAGATAAGGTTTCATGGTAATCAATTCCTTCTTTTTGAGTGAAACCCTTAGCTATAAGTTTGGCCTTATATTGTTCGATATTACCAAAATAGTCTCTTTTGGTTTTATAGACCCATTTACAACCAACTGCTGTATTCTTTTTTGACAACTCAACAAGATTCCAAACTTGATTTTTAGCTATCGATTCCATCTCTTCCTTCATGGCATCATGCCATAAGGTAGAATTGTTCCTATTTATGGCTTGTGAAAACGAACTAGGATTATCTTTAGATCCAATATCAAAGTCAGATTCTTGTAAGTATATAAGGTAATCACTAGAAATTGCTGATTTATTTTCTCTTGAAGATCTCTTTACTCCCATTAGTTCTTGTAAATTTTGAATGGGAGATTTTACTTAAATTTGTTTCTTATGGAGTTGTTCTTCTTGTATTGGTTGCTCTCCAATGGTATCTGGAATTTGGGATGGAAAAATAACCATTTCCCCATTTGATTTTTCAATGAGGTCCTTTATTTCCTCAAACTCAATGGTTCGAGAAGAACCATTCCCACTAATTTTAAGATCCTTAGGAAATTTAGCGTTTTTAGCTTTAGCAATTCTAGGTGTGTGTGAAGGACAATAAAACTTAAATCCTTTAGAGTTTTCTGCATACCCAATGAATAAATCGCTAACTGTTCTTGGATCCAGTTTCTTTATATGTGGATTATAAACCCTCATCTCAACTGGATAACCCCATATGTGTAGATATTTTAAACTTGATTTCCATTCTTTCCATAATCCAAAAGGTGTTTTATAAACAACTTTAGATGGAACCCTTTTTAAGACATACATACTGTTTTTAAGGCCTCACTCCATAGATTTATAGGAATATTAGAATGACTTATCATGCTCTTCACCACGTCCATAAGTGTGCAATTCCTTCTTTTAGCCACACCATTTTGTTGTGGTGTTCTAGGTATTGAATATTGAGCAATTATGCCTTCTTCTTTAAGGAACCTAGCATATGGACCTGATAGTTGTCCTGATGCTGTGTACCTTCCATAATATTCTCCACCCCTGTCTGACCTTACAATCTTAATTTTCTTTTCTGTTTGTCTCTCTACCTCTACCTTATAGGCTTTGAAAGCATCTAGTGCTTCAACCTTATCAAATAAGAGGTAGAGATACATATATCGTGTATGGTCATCAATGAATGAGATAAAATATCTCTGACCATTCAAACAAAGTGGAGTAAATGATCCACAGATGTCTGTGTGCATGATCTCAAGAGTATCAGAACTCCTCTTGGCACCTTTAATAGACTTGTTGGTTTGCTTTCCCTTAATGCAATCCACAGAAGTACCAAAATCAGAAAATTCAAGAGCATTTAAAACTCTTTCATTTACCAATCTTTTAATTCCTTTATTAGAGATATGTCACAATCTCTCATGCCATAACACATAGGAATTTTCATTGATAATGTTTCTCTTTATGTCAATCCTATCATGCAAGACTGAAAGGTTATTTTCAAAATTAAGATTTAAATCAAATCTAAATAATTCATCATCTAAAAAATCATTGTCAATAATGGCTTTATTTTGCAATAAATTAAAATTTGCACCACTAAAATTGAAACCAAATCCAAAAGGTACTAATTTAGAAATAAAAATCAAATTTCTAGAAAACGATGGAACATATAAAATGTTTTCAAGATTCAAAATAAAACCAGATTTTAAAACCAATATGAAAGTCTCAGCAACCTCCACATGTGTATGCATCCGATGTCCTGAATATATGCTTTGTTCACTTATTGTCGGTTTCCTTAGGCTGAGAAACCCTTGCATGGTATTGGCAATGTGAATTGTAGAACCAGAATTAATTCACCATATATTATTAGGAACATTAATAAAATTAAATTCATAACACACAGAGGATAATAGATTACCCTTCTTTACGAGCCATTTCTTATACTTAGCACAATCCTTTTTCATGTGTCCTTTTTTTTTTTTTGCAAAAGAAGCATACACTTCTATTAGCACTTTTTCGTTCTTCTATTGAGAAACACCATTGCCCTTGTGATCCTTCCCCTTTGCATGAAATGCTAAATTAGCAATTTTTAACTTTTCATGCTTCAGCCATTGTTTCTTTTGAACACACATGGTCAGAAGTTTATTCATTGACCATTTTTCCTTATGTATATTATAGAAAATTTTGAAAGGACTGTACTCTATAGGAAGAGAGTTAAGGACAAAATGCACCAAAAATGACTTAGAAATCTTTATTTCCAATACTTTCAGTTGAGCTACAATGTCCCTCATTTTCATGATATGTTCATGCACACTTCTAGTATTATTATGTTTCATGCATGATAATTTCTTCATTAGAGTGTTAGCTAATGCCTTATCACAAACTGCTCTTCAATAGCTTTCATAAAACCTTTTGCCTTATCACATTCGGGGATTGAACCTCTAATGTCTTCACTGATGTGGGACTTAATGAGCATCAAACTTAAGCGATTGGATTGCTCCCACTATTAAGATGTAGCCCTCTTAATTAGTGTATTTGATTCCGTGGGAGTGAGTGGTTCATCCACACGGAGCGGCAAATCAAGGTCCATGCACCCAATGTCAAAAGTACTTAATCTTTCTAGTCAGAAAAATTATCACAACTTAAGAATGGAATACGAGATGATTCAATACTAAAAATTGTAGTAGGAACAACTGCAATAACTAAGAACATATTATGCTATGAAATAATAATTAAAATAAAGTAAACTCAAACCTCCATATGGGTAAAGGTAGTAACATGCATTGAATCTAATTAAACTGAATTGATAAGACTAGTAAATATCGCATACCAAAATAAAATATTCCTGTATGGACATAGAAAATTTTTATCTTAATATTAAATTTATTATCATATCCCAATTAAATTAATAACAAATAATTATTTTCCTGTGAGCCCAAATAATTATCTTTATTAATTTAATCACAACAAAAATATGCCATTAAATATAAATTAAATAATCCTTTCTGAATGTGACAACAAGAACTTGATATCATACATTACAATAATTCAAGATGCTGTGGTTATTCTTAAACTAATGTAATGCTCAAGTTTCTCAAGATGGTATAAAATCATCTTTAATGGGACAAAAACACTATTTAATAATCGAAAAATACAAATTATTGTCCCAAAATACTTTGACAATATTTCTGTAAATAGTCCTTCTTTTCTTTTATTAAAAAGCTTGCAAATGAAATTATTTACAGAAAAGCTGTCAAGAAATTCTTTCAAAAGCACCTTGGACTATTTACATCAAAATATTTTTTTTAGAAAGGCACTTATGCGATTTTCAAAGAAAACCACAAGAAACATGTATTTACGGAAGGTCCCAAATTATCAAGTATTTACAAAAGGTCCATAATACACATATAATTACAAAGAACATCTACATTTTAAAAAACTTCTGCAAAACTACTCCAAATATATATATAACTTAAACTGGCCATAAACAGTGAATATTGTGCAATAAGTATTAAATAGCCCAAGATAAAGATATTCACCTAAACAATGTTAATAGCCCAAACAAGTAATATTTGTAACATAATATCAAATCATGCATGTATAACAAGCAATTGTGATACCTGCTCATTCAATCAAAGCAGTAAACAAAGCGATCGGCACGCCTAGTGGAGCTGAGTAACAATATATTATTATAATAATACATACAACACAATCAATTAAATGCACGTTGAATCAAAAAATTATTTTATTGAATCTATTAAACAATTCAAATAAATCATCTCAATCGTGACGTAGGATCACCTCTCACTGTGCCAGGCAACATATATCCACCAAATATACATATGCAGCATGTACATCTACAACTCACATCATACAAGTCTTCAAATTGCTAACGTAATTGACTAATATGCTCACTAATTTAAAGGAATGTGGATATACAAATGACAATAAATATAGTATGAACTATACATTATTTATATACTAAACAACAAAGTGGTTCTAAAATCACAATATAAGATAAACTATACATACATATATATAAGAATTGTAATATATATGCTTGTATATGGAGTGAAAATATTAATCATATATTAATTTAATATGTGTATACTAACCTCTAGTCATTGTTGTCAGGGGCAACTCAACCCATTTTGGGGTTTAAGGCAAAAAAAATTTATGAGGCTTTTTATATTTTTAATATTGTTATTAAAATTTTATTTTAAATATTCAATCCTAAAAGATTTTTTAACAAGTTGTGCTATCTCATCATTAATTTTTAAAGGTATTCAAATAAAAATAGAGTATTATTGTACAACACAAAGAAAGAGTACTAAAATAAGACAAGTCATTAAAAAAAAAATTATATAGGAGAGAGCAAAGAAAATTCCAATAAAACTATAAGTGTAAGAGTAGTCAAGCAAGTCTCATATTAATATACGACCTTCATCAATCTAAATTACCAAAAAATTATTAATAGAGGAATCATACAAGTTCACTTTTATAATTAATATGTGCAAGAACAAGATTAAATAATAAAGATTGAACATGTATAACAGAAAAATCAAACAAAAATTTGATAAAATTAAATAATTTAATAAATAGATATAGAGAGAGAGGTTTAGAGTCTCTAGACTTTTTGACTTCTTAGTTCTTAGAGAGAAAGAGTCATTTAGAATTAGGACTTTTAACTTACCTTATCTTGAAAAAGTGATAATCATCAATGTATTTATTTTAGACCTAAACTTTGTGATAATCATCAATTTAGCTAATTAGTGTATTTAATTTTAGCTCTTTTTCCCTATCTAGTCTATAGTTGTTTACAAAAGAAAAATTATAAAATTCATTCTACAAAATAATTATAAAATATAATGTCTTAAAAAGTTGAGGCGCTAAAAAATTGAAAGCCTTGGGCGACCACCTCATTCGCCTTACACTTGAGTCGACCTTGATTGTTGTCCAAGTAAACTTGTTGTACTGATCCTCAGTGTTTGAAGAAAACTCTCTGTACTCCTGCAAACGTAAATTGCTTTTCTCTCACACCCTCTGTATATAGAACTCTCTGTAGATAGGATATTTTAACCTATGCAGGATTGAATGAATTACCCTGAATGATAAATATCACAGACAATATATAACTGCTAGGCTAGAAACCTTTATTTTTATCTTTATTGGTTCCTTTCATCAAGGAATCATTATCTGATAGTGGAGACTTGATAGATTTTAATGAACCACCACTAGTATTTCACATGAAGTAGACAACTATTCCTATTATCACTTATAACTAACTAACTAACAAATAGATAAATGTATAATATATATCATAGATATATATGTATATATTTTATACACGTAACAAGTGGGTCACCCAAAGAGACTTGTCTTACATATCTATCTTTCCTTTTTGGAATTCCTTTGTATTCAATAGCAAGTCTTCTGTATTACATACTATGGTTTTGAACTTTATATTTAGAAACTATCCTGGCCTTGAGGTTGTATGCTTATGTAATATTGGCTTTCAATTTGGACTTTTTACTTTTCGTAGGCATGTGAAAATGCACTTTCATGCTTTCAGATGACCGGTACCGTTGACAGTCAAGACATATTACAACTTCAAAATGTTGAAGTAATTAGCAAATTAAGAGAATCAAGGATGTTGCTGTGGCATTGTCTGCTTCACAGTCTGGTGTGCCTTATGATATTAATTTCTCAAATAGCTTCATTTGTCAAAGCTTATGGCCCTGGCCAGCTATGAGTAATTATAGGGATGGTAAGATGGAGGATGTTGACTGCCAATACACTCAATTTCTCTTAGCCTACAGCCTACAGAAATGTTGTGTGCGGACTTTTGCCATTTCTGGTTATAATATGGTTTGCATCAAGTGGTAGCCAGATTGGGTTGCTAATCCCTAAACTTTACATGTTACTTTAGCTAAACCACCAGCCCTGCTGAGTTACATTTTCAAGGTTTTGGTTCGGTAACACAGATTATATGTTGCCTGCTACCTTATTCTGTTGAGACCAAACCTTAATTTTAATTTAGTGGTTGCTGGCTTTGCTTCAACTTATTATCGCAGGAGCTGTAAGTCGATGGCTTCTAATGGTACATTCAACCTCTTACAATTTAAACCCTCTGAGTTGATACACTAATGCATTGATTTAGACCAAGCTTTTTTAGGTATCACATTGTGTGGGGTCAAGATTTGACATCGTGGAATCAATAGACTATTTAATATAGGGATGTAATATAGTTAACTTTCACGAAATATTTGTAATTAAACGAGTTCACATTGATGAACTGCTCCCGATAGGTGTAAGAATAATGGACTTACCACCGGCAGATGCCTTCAAGGTTGAAAGTTGTTTCTAGCGAATAATAAGAAAAGCCTGCAAAGCTTGTATAACAGTTGGATGGGCCTGTTGAGTTGATTTTAACAAGATTCTAGTTATTTAGCTGGGATTTTGGTTATAAATTTTTGTCTTGTTAATCAGTGATTAAAATGAATCAAAGGAAGGAAAAGTGTCTTCTGGGAAATTTGTGGAGTACTTGTGTTCAACACATCGGAATATGGGTATTATTCTTCACTGCAACGGATTGAGGTGGTGCGAAGTCAAATCCACCATCTACAGTAGCCATCCCTTTACTGTCTAAGATGATCAAAATATTTTCAGTAGCTATAACTCAATAGAGTACAGAGACTTCTGACAATCTTAAACACAAGTTTTACGTCAAGCCTAAGCAGAAGTAATGTGACTCTGTCAATTATATGGCACAGTAAGGATGGATTTTGAACCTTTTCACAACTTGTAACAAATCATTTTTCTATTGTAATCTGTGAATACACCATCATTTGACGTGCAGTCTATGATAATTTAGAACTGCATGAAAATTGAGTACTTTGTATTTTCATATTAAAATATGTATTTGTGAGTCACCGCTTCATCTCACTGCAAATGTTGGAAGTACTGAAGCAGGATGAACTCTTTTTTTTTTTTTTGAGAAGTTTCGATTATGACATATGTTGCTGTTTTACTACCTTACTTGCCTAGTAATTGATTTTTTTTTGCTCTTGTTGGATAATATTAGGCAGGGAAGTCCTATGTTGCAGTATTTAAATAGGATTTTGGATCACGTCATTAATTCCTAGTTGTGAATGCTGTTTGGTGATAAATCAGTTCAGGCACAGGTGGTAGAATACTTGAAAAAGACAGCAGTGGAAACGAGCACAACACAAATTTTGGCTTGTAAAGAAGCACAATGTTTGGCAAGCACTCTGTTCAGAGATGGAATTTAGAAGGGTAATGAACAAAAGCTGCGATACAACCAAAGGATCAAGCAGACTTCTAATAAACCAGATTCCAAGACATATTGAGGTCCATGTGTCTTTCCTTTTGCTCTTGCTTCTTGGCATATATTTCATAAGCTTGCATGAGTTGCTAATAACATTGCAGGCATGGTCTGTCTTTGCAAAGTGGTGTTGTTCTGGAATTGTTGGTCCTACTTCCACATTGCAAGGAGTTTCTTGAAAGGTTAGCAGCTGGTAGGAGATTTTGACGATAGTGACACCATATATGGTAATTATACATTACTAATCTGAAATAGCTTCATGTGGCTGACACAGGATTTGGGCATGCCTTTTATGTGGACTTCATGCTACAAATAAATTCATTTCATTGCATAATAATTTCTCTTAAATTTTCTCCCAAGTTCATCAAAAAATTATGTTTATGTAAGCTTATGAATCATGACTACCCAATGGTACTGAGTTTTTGAACACAATGGTAGATGTTTTTTAGGTGGGCAAAGAAAGGGTGTTATGCAGGGGTTGTCGTGGACTGGGCTAGGGCGTGCACTGGGCTAGGGTGTTATGCAGGGGTTGTCGTGGACTGGGCTAGGGCGCTGAATTTGGTCGTGCTGTACTGGTTCAGATTTCACTCCTTCAGGTTAATTTTCATTACAGTTAGCCAGCATTATCAGGCTGGCTAGGTTTCAACACCTAACGCCTAGCATCACTCCACCCAGACAGACTTAAATGTCATATCCAACCTTGCTTATTATTTAGTCCTACGCATTCAGTAATATATATTTTTAGTAATGGATGCTACATGAGTCTTAAGGAATCTGTAATTAATTCTGAGTTAGGCTACGTCTGCAGCAACAAATTAGCATGGGCCCCTGTCCATGCATTCACGTGCCTACGAGTACCCTAATTTTCTTCTCACAGAAATGGAAACAGAGACTCGTATTTCGGATAGGAAGCCTGCATCGGAAATCCAATGCCACTCTGTTCGAGCAATTGGACTGCAGGTGAGTTGTCCCTTCTAACTCCCTACCAGAGAGAGCTTTGTCATTGTCAAAGATTGCTTCTAATCTCCACTGCTTTTAGAATTTGAAAACCATGGATATCTCAAGAATCGAATCTTCCATATCACCAAGTGCATTCAATGTTTGCATCGTAGCTAGCGTGTTTTATTTTCTCCAAGACGGTGAAAGATGTCTGTTTTTCTCATACAATATTCATTAACTTACAAAAACACACACATAAACAAAGTTTACAAGGTTCTGATCCTGTCTACACCGTCTCTTCTTCCTAGAGCCTAGGGGTTTGAAAAAAACTGAAAGTACGCGTTTCATGAGGTAAGACACTTAATAGAAATTCAATGGAGGTGTCCCATTTTTTTAGTATTATAAGATCAGACTGTGAGAGAAAACATAGACTTAGTTTATAAGACAAGTGCATACAGAAAAGATATATATAATTGCCATGACAACTAGGGAAAGAGAGCTGTTTTCCTCGGAATAGAAGATTAGAAGCTTGGAATCATGTGGAGAGCATTAAATGCAAGAGAGTGGGAATCGGTCTTAGGGTTCTCCAACTCTTATAATTTTAGGGGGATTGATTCAGAAACCTCGTGCTGCATAAGATGATAAGTGATTGAGTATAGGTGCGTTGCATGCCTCATTTGCCACCGTTTTACTTAATCTCATGTGACTAGAAGCTTACCGTATTGTTACCCTTAATTTATTTGTGATACTTTAAGATGACTTTCTTTTTAATTTTTGCTTAGAGCTTAGCTCCATGTCAGGTCTCTTTCTTGGTGGGCCTTTAATAATTATTATTTCAAATCATCTACCAGCGAATTAAACCACACTCCAACATTGTTCTTATTTCCTTCTGTCCCCCAACTTAAATTGTTGCTCTTGTACTATTGATAATCTAGGTTAGAAATAAAATATTTATCACTGTTATAAGTTAGAACTAGAGCTTTTAAAATTAAATGATTAAAATGGTAACATGGTAACTTCGTACTCCTGAGCTGATATATATATATATATATATAAAGAGATAGAGTAATGCTTTATACAATTTCATTTTTCAACTTCATTTCTCATTCTTAGACACAAAATTGTAGGACTCACATTACTAAATTAATGTGAGACTCATTTACTTGTATCTTGCAGTGAGAAAATGAATTAAAAAATAATATTACATATAGTATTTTCATTGTATGGTTATGTGTGATAGTTGATGACAGAGATCTAGTTTTTGAAGTGGGATTCTATTAAGGAGGGATGAGGATAGGAAGAATTTTAAATGCCTTTTATTGCTGCTCCTAATAGTGTGCGTCCACTTTTTGTATTAATTCAATGTGTTTCTTTATCGTTGTTTATTTTCCCTTGTTATGATTAAAGCTGAACTATGAATTCAAGTGATATTTGTCAATACCTAACACATGAAAATAATGGTTGGTTCAACAAGTTATCGTGGAAATTGAATTTGCCCATATTGAGCATTTTGGCTTGGGAAATAATATAATGGAGGCTGAGAGTTTTGCACCCATATAACGCATGGGCAAATTGAAAAAAGAAAAAGAAAATGGAGTTGTCTTGTTAAAAATCCACTGTGATTGCTAATCAAATTTTCATAGGAAATGTTTTTGATGCGGAGGATTCAAGTCTTTATTTTTAGATTATATGTAACAAAATCCCCTTTAGGCCTAGTGTTTAAGGATTGAAGCTTGGGGCTTGCTTCCAAAGTTTTAGGTGTTATAAATTTCTTGGGCTATTCTAGAATCTTTAATTTTGTAATTAACTTATTTGTATAGATTTAAAGGACTGAACAGAACTATGATTAGTCGAGGTGCGGTTGGTAAAAAAAAGAAAATTATGTGTAACAGAACAGTTTGTCAGATGCATGGTTTGAAAAGAAACAAGACTTGAGAGAGAGAGAGAGAGAGAGAGAGAGAGAGAGAGAGAGAGAAGATTAACAAATAATGTGTATTGTGCTTGGAAGTGGTTGCTTGGAACTGGGGATTGCCCTCCATCGCAATATTATAATGTCTGATTTTATGGGTGTGGTCATCCATATGCGTAGTGCTAATGGTAGACATGGCACATTCATTTATTTCCCATTCTATCCCCACCCATGCAAGTGTTTGGAAGGGCAACTACGTCTTTTCCGAAGCATAAAGGGTTGAACTTGGCTTATCTCTCGTTAGTTGCTCAGCATTTTGATTTCTTTACCCACATCAGGCTAATGACCGTTGATCACATGCTGATCAGAGAGAGATGTATGTATATTGTATCACTTGTATGTTTCCATGTGAATGTTCGCCAACAAACATTCACGTCGAACCCCTCTCTCGGTCCGGGCTAGGTCTTCGCATCGTTTCGCACCCCATAGCAAATTTACGGAACCCTAACCCTAGTTACGTTCTCTAGAAGTAGTTCCTCTTGCTCTATTTTTAAATCTCCACTTAAGCAATAGCATTAAATTTTCAATCACTACAACTCAAATACCAGTGTTGTCGACCACAGAATGCAAAACTAGAAGAGTCAAAGAGGAAAGTGGAAACTACATAGCCAGCCCATCACGCGCCTAAGCGGTGGTCAACCATCGCCTCTGATTCTTTTCTAACGATCAACAATCCCCCAGCAATTAAAGTGACCAAATTGGCCTTGACGGCCACATACGAACTCTTTGATCTCTTAGGCCAAAAATGTCAAATTAGTATAATTAAACAGTTCATAAGAGTTTTTCTTCAAAGTACTCTCTCTCTCTCTCACACACGTATTCCGGTTTTTTTTGTTGTTAATTATGATTTGTGTTTGAATATTTTATTACTATTTGGATCGATTCTAGGGTAACACTTCCTCAACCATTATAAATAGGCATGTCAGGCTCATTTCAACACTACACTTGCGTTGTCATTTACTCTCCTACAATTTCGTCTTTGCACCGAAGAGAAACCCCATTCCCTCCCCTTCCCCGGTGGTTCCTGAGACGAAAATGGGCGGAAGTTCACCTTGTGCCTCCTGCAAGTTGTTGAGACGTCGCTGCGCCAAGGACTGTGTCTTTGCCCCTTACTTCCCTCCCGATGACCCTCACAAGTTTGCCATTGTTCATAAGGTCTTTGGTGCTAGCAATATCAGTAAGATGTTGCAGGTCTCTCCTCTCTTCTCCTCTCTCCTCCTATCTCACATATGTGCATATATACAGCGATATATATAGCTTTCTTGTTTATGGTTGCACCGCCTTGTAACTAGCTATCCTAATGGATGAATATATAGCAGGAGCTTCCAGTTCATCAGAGAGCAGATGCGGTCGGCAGTTTAGTTTATGAAGCAAATGCGCGAATGCGAGACCCGGTATATGGATGCGTCGGGGCGATTTCCTACCTGCAGAATCAAGTTTCTCAGCTACAAATGCAGCTCGCGGTTGCTCAATCGGAGATACTTTGCATCCAGATGCAGCAAGAGCCTGTCTTGCCGACGCAGATTAACCCAGATGAGAAATCACTTCTTTTATCCTGTAATAACTTCAATAACCTTCCACAGTACCTCAGCTTTGCTTCTTCTAGCAACGATATCCAAGACCCTCTAAAGAGAGAGTCTCTTTGGATATAACTTACTAATCCCTAATGAAGTGCTTCAGTGTTCTAATTCACTTTCATTGGAGATATTTTGTGCTATGTGGCTGCGCCTGTTGTGTGTGTGTGTGTATGAGAGAGAGAGAGAGAGAGAGAGAGAGAGAGAGAGAGAGAGAGAGAGTCGTCAATAATGCCAGGGAACGGGAGGAGATTACTGTGTGAGTCAACCCTAGCATGTGAAATCTGGAGTAAGAGTAAAGCAGGGTTAAACCTTGCTCTTTTTCTTGATCAACATGGAGAGGGAAGTCTCTCTCTTCGAAAACTCATCACGTGTCACCGTCGCACTCATATGACGTTCATGTGATTTGAGTATTTCTGAAAATAACTAATGGTCATCGTGATTGCAATCAAATCGTTAAATCATAAGTAAAATCATCAAAAACAAGATGCTAATTGACGCTCATACAGCCCGTGGAAAGAAGGGGGGCTAGTTCCTGATACTTTTTAATTAGGTGCTTATGCTGGAAGATCTGACAGAAAGAGTATAATAAACAGAATGATAAACAATGAGGAGGCTCATCTATTTTTTCGAGTGAATGCGCGCTTTGCCAAATGCAGTACGAACCTATACCACTGAGTATGATACTATGAAAACATGTCATGCCTATTCTGGGTTTTGATTTCTTGGCTTTTTTACTAGTTTTAAGGCATAAAATTAACAAATCCAAAAGTTCATAAAAATTATGTATCCAAACAAGGACTAATTATCTTTATTAACGAGTGATGGCTTGGTGTACTTTCTAAGCAACACGTAAACAATACTGCTAGGTGCTTTTGATTAATATATATGTATATATATATGCAAGAGCATATGCTTTAGTCAAACATACAAGTTAAGAGGTCTTCATCAATCTCTGAACATGTAACCATTTCGATAGCTATCGTCATGCATACGCCATTGAAATTGGTGAACCACTGATTCGTGATACCCAATATTTTTCTGCTCAAAAGCTTCAACTCTCATTGATCAACAGATCCTAATAACTTTATCTTCGTTTTCTTTAACATAGGATCAGTTAGAAGAGTTCACGTAATTATAATTTTAGGGCTGCCTTTCCACCTGCATGCACGGTTTATATCGTTATTAGCCGTTTAAGACTTCGACAAAAATCCGGATTTTGGTACATTCAATATATACAGAAACTGACATTCGAACTAATCTTGCCTTTTTGTTTGGAAGCTTTACCTCGAGCCCTCAAAAAGAAGCGGCTAAAATAGATTTATGTATATATATGTATATATTATGGAAAGAGAGAGAAGGGGATTTGTTGGGTTCTGATTTGACTTCAATCTCCTGTTAATTTTTTCAACTTCACGTTGCCGACCCCCTCAAAGTCTCAGTTGGGAACATGTACCCACTAAACCATAGATGAGTCACTTTCTAAAGACTTTAGGAACGTAGAAAAACTTTTTTTTTTCCCATTCTGATTACTTGTAAATATGGTTGTATGTCCATTCCTAAGGCACTTCTTTAGTGATGCTATAAAACTAAAAAAAACTTATACATAATTTCTGTACATAATAATGTGGTTCTGTAAGAGTATTTCACATTAAAATAAAACACATTTCGTGATGACTTTTAATTATAAAAATAATATCATCACATCATTTTGATAAGGATTTTTTATATAAAATTTCTGCAAGATTAGTATTTTACCCTTTCATCTTAATCATCAAAAAAGAAAAGATAAAATTAATGATCTCTTAGGCTCAATGGTAAAGCTATTGCAGACTGGACTTCACTATTGGAATCTCTAAACTCTTCAAAAAGGAAAAGAAAAGAAAAGATCACTAATGTGATAAGGAAAGTAAAAACTTCATTGCATAATTGTTGATCTTGAGCAAGTACGTGAGCGTACTTGTTTAGTTAAGATTGCTTATACATGCAATTTTCTGAATTATTAAGGTTAGACAAAAATTCCTGGAATTTCTATTGCCAGACGTGTTTCAAGTTTCACTCGTTTACCTTTTTATTTTATTTTATATTCTTTTCCTTATATGAAAATAAAACACACCAATGGCGAAAGAATTTCAAACCTGCGTGCTACATACAAACTTTTTACCTATACATGGAACAACTTCTTTTCTGCAAATCAGATGCAGATTTTTTGTGCAGAATTCATGTCTTTAATTTTCCCCCCTCCTGGGGGTAGGTGGGGTAATTCATATATTCATGTCTTTTTTTGAATCAATTCATATATTCATGTCTAACACTCTAGTAGCTAGCTGCCAAATCTCAAATGGGCTAAGCCTATAATTGCAAAGAGCCGGGTTGGCTTATTAATACTAATTTGGGCCTCCCACCAGAAAAATAATCAGAGTAGCCCAAGTTGGCAATCCTCTCATCAAACCAATTAGGCAACCGAGCGGTTGGAAACCTCAGAAGACATGGAGTGGGCCTGGCCCAAAATACAATCATCAAGAGTCAGCTTAAGACCTGTTTGATACAGTTTTTTTCAACCTTTGTCGGCTTGAATTTTTTGGCTTATAAGTAAAAAAAATTAGATTTTTTAGTTTTTTTTTGTTTTGCTTTTTTATTTAACTTATAAAAATAAAAAAGTTAAAAAATTAATTTTTTTGGTTTATAAACAAAAAAAAAAGGCAAAATTTAAATGTTACTTAACAGAGCTTTAGTATAAAATATCTTGGCACAAAACGAGTTATTTTGCGTAGGCCAAGAAAGGGGAAAAAACACACACACTAGTAAAGTTGACCCAGTGAGAGGCGAAGTTCATTTTAGAATTGGCTTCCTAGAGTCTTCCAAATTAATGTTTTACATTAATGTCACTCCACTCTCTCTCTCTCTCTCTTAACTTTCCAAAATGAGGTTTTGCACTCTTTTTTGAAAATTTTATAATGTTAATGATAATAAATTTAGGATATCAATAAAACCAAATCCATAATTACTACATCCAAGTTTGAATTCAAATTTTTTAAGTCGTTGAGGTGGCAATCAGATGAGATTTTCTTTATAAATATTTAAATTTAAATGAATTAAAAAGAAAGGATCACCTGGAAATTTGGAAGTTGTTTTATATATGGAGTATAAAAAATTTTGAATTGTTAGAGTAGACAAACCAACTATGACCTCTTCAATAGAAAAGGTACAAATTAGCATGATTGGAGTGCATTATTAGATCAGTGCAAAAGAACAAAAAGAAAAAAAAGAAAATTTTGAATAAAAAATTAAAGGTTGGTGCGTCGCAATCAGAATTTGCTTTACAAATCCTAGTGTTTAACGTAACTAAGTATTCCCAGGCTACAGTATCTATTGGGCTACTTGAGTTGAGCTTATTCCACCTATTTAAATAAGTCAAGTTTAAATATATTTTAAAATTTTTTAATTTTTAATTTTAAATTAATAAGTTTATATACATAAATTAAGTTATTTAAACTTAACTAAATTAAAACTTGTTTGAAATTGACTAAAAAGTTAAACAAATTAAATTTAAAATATATTTTAAAACTCGTTAAAATTTTTAACCTAAACTTAACTATCCATTATTCAACTCTTTTACAAATAAATTGTTATAGTGAATATAAAACAATTAGAGCGTGTTTGCAAGTTGGGGGAGGGGAGGGGATGAAAAAAAAAAGAAAATTTCCTTCTATTCTCTCCTCTTGTTCGATTTACCTACTTAAAAAAGAAAAGAAATTTTTTTTTTTTTCGTTCTTTTTTTTGTCCTCCCCGAGTTGCAGACAGGCTCTTTAACTCCTACGAGAAAGCTATTTCTGCCAGCCGGGCAATTAAGGGCAATTCCTCCAGCAAAAGGACGAAATGACTACCCTACCGACGGCCCACAACTCCATTTTTCAAAACAGACAAAGTTCGGAGACGTAGGCTTACCACCAAATAGTCTTTGTCTTCTTTATTCCTAAACCCACCCACAGGCCCACTACAATGCTTGTATGATTAGCCTTTGCTCCATCTGCTTCGTTCACGCTGCACATTTTCAAGTGTATCTACCTCCCTCTGCTACTTCTCTCCCATTAATTTTCATAGTCCATCAACGTCCACGGTGAGTATAAATACAGACATAGATATACGCATATCATAGAATTTGAGCAAACCATGGGATGCCACGTGGTGGCGATGCCTTATCCCGCGAGGGGCCACATCAATCCGATGATGAACCTCTGCAAGCTACTAGCTTCAAGAAAGGACGATATTCTGATCACCTTCGTCGTGACGGAGGAGTGGCTCGGCTTACTCAGTTCCGAGACCAACCCGGCTAACTTCCGCTTTGCCACCATCCCCAACGTCCTTCCCTCTGAGAAAAGTCGCGGAGTCGACTTCCCCAGCTTCTTCGAGGCTACCCTGACCAAGCTGGAAGAGCCCTTCGAGCGGCTCCTGGATCGGCTTGAGCCGCCGCGGCCTAGCGTCATCGCCCATGACACTTACTTAACGTGGGTGGTCGGCGTCGGGAACCGGAGGAATATTCCGGTTGCTTCTCTTTGGACGATGCCGACATCGGTGTTCACGGTGTTCCATCACTTCGATCTCCTCGCCCAAAATGGCCATTTCCCGGTTGACGTGTCAGGTTCGTTTCCATTGGTCAATCCAAAAGGCGTGTTTGGATCATCATTTTTTTAACAACATAGTTTAAATTTACAGTTTGTTGAAATTGTGTTTGGCTAAATCATTTAAAAGAGTAAATTTTTAAAACTAGTTTAAGGCTTACAGATTTTTTTTTTTGTATATAGCAATCCAAATATCCCAATATAATGAAATACTTTACATTCCACCCATCAGCATTTTACTACTAATAACTAATGTTTTATTTTTGAAAAAACCTAAACATTAGGCCCACCAATCGATTAAACCACTGATCAAATTACGAGATATTCATCTTCAACCTATGCTTATAATTAGAATTTATTTGAGTTTTGCAATTAGTTCTGATTGAAATTTGATGTAAAATCCTCAAACAATATCTAATCAAAAGATAAAGCACGTATCTTGATTTGTACGACAAATCAAAAGTTAAAAATAAAAGCAAAAGCTACATGATTTCGAGCCTATTGTCAACTTTCTTAAAAAGAGAAGAAATTGAATGAGATTCCTGATTTTGGCATTGTCTTCTCTATTTCTTTTGGGCTTAATGGTTACAATTAGGTCAACTAAGATAGAGTGTAACTAAGTGTAAACCAAGGGGCTCTGCCTCCAAAGTTTTGCAAATTTCTTTACTATTTTTTGAGGTTGCTTAAGTCCTATAATTTTTAATATTTAATGAGAAATAGTGTATCAACTACTCAAAATTCAAAAATTTTGATTTTGAACTCTGAATTCTTATTTTAACCCTCAACAAAATTTTTGAATCCGCCAGAACTTAGCCGATGCATAAGGAGGTAGGATTCTGCTACTCATATGTCATTGTTGTCAAAAGTTACAAAAAGCATTGTATTCTACTTGATATTGTTTATATTCACTTGAGAATTATAGAAATGTTTTATTAGAGCTCGGGAAGGGTAAAGAAGGAAAGAAAAATTCACTGTTTGTTTTTCTTTTCCTATTTGATTGTACCTAGAATAGAAAAAAAAAAAAGAAAAAAGAAGAGAAAGGGAAAGAAAAAAAAGAAAGAGAAAATAGGAAGAAAATTTTTAAATCACTTTATTTCTCTTCTTTCCTTTTACTTTCCTCTCATTTTTCTTTACAAAATCAAACAAAAAATGAAAAATAATTTTCCTTTACTTTCCCTTTCCGTATCTTTTTTTTCCCAAATTCCACATTATATGATGAAGCTTGCTTGGTTTTACGTACATGTAACAGAGCGAGGAAACGAGCTGGTGAACTACATTCCCGGAATCCCACCAACACGCCTAGCGGACCTTCCAACTGTCTTCCATGGCGATGGCCTTAAAGGTTTGCCCCGAGCCCTCGAAGCCATTTCATGGGTGCCAAAAGCACAGTATCTTCTACTCACTTCCATCTATGAGCTCGAAACCCATGTCATAGACACTCTGAAGGCAACAATTCCCATCCCCATCTACTCCATTGGTCCGGCAATACCATACTTCAGACTCGAAGAGAATTCCTCCACAACTACCGGCCAGAACAGCGACATCAGCTGCGTAAAATGGCTAGACTCTCAGCCCAAAGCCTCTGTTCTGTACATCTCACAGGGCAGCCTCCATTCTGTTTCGAGAGCCCAGATGGACGAAATTCTGGCCGGAGTGCGCGGCAGCGGCGTTAGGTTCTTGTGGGTGGCGCGTGGTGAAGCTTCTCGGATCAAAGAGGGATGTGGCGACAAGGGGCTGGTGGTGCCGTGGTGCGACCAGTTGAAGGTTCTGTGCCATCCTTCTATTGGAGGGTTTTGGTCTCACTGCGGTTGGAATTCCACCAAGGAAGGTGTTTTTGCCGGCCTTCCCTTCCTTGCTTATCCAATATTTTGGGATCAAATTCCAAACTCCAAGACGATTGTGGAGGACTGGAAGATTGGGTGGAAGGTGAGGAAAGGAATGGGTGCCGATGAACATTTGGTGGCGAGAGAAGAAATTGCTGGACTTATGCAGAGGTTTATGGATTTAGAAAGCCACGACGGGAAGGAAATGAGGAGAAGAGCAAAAGAACTTCGGGAGATCTGCCGACGAGCTACTTCAGAGGGCGGGTCGGCTGAAACTAGTATCAATGCTTTTATTCAGGACATGTCACAATGCAGCAGCCATTAAATGGATTTCTGTACTTTGTTTGAAACCTGTTAAGTGTGTTTGCGACTAATTTCTTTAGAAAGTTGCAAGTTCTTTTTGTTTGGGCGGAAAATATTTTCTGCAATTTTTGATGTTTGGTTACGCATTACACATTTTCGGTAAAAGATTTTACTCGTAAAAGGATTTGCACCGCCTCGCCGGAAAACGACTTAATTTAATTGGGTGAATTATTTTCCGGAAAGATCACAGTGTGCTTCAAGCTCTAACTTGATGTGTTAATCACTCATCTACTACGTTTGTCTCCCAGTTTCATCAATTTGTTCTCCAAAAAATATTTTCCAATTTTTCATCCAAACATTCGAAAATAAAAGTAATGTCTTGTTTTTCATGAAAAAAATTTTACGTGAATTTTTTTTATAGTGACATATTTTTATATCCAATCAAATGGAGCATAAGTTGTTTAATAAATTTAAGCTAGTTTTTGGGAAAAAAAATTATTGGCCATTTTTGGGAACTTATTATATATATTTAAATTTTAAAAATTTCTTTGGATGAAAGAGAAAACTTTTAACAATTGGGTTTAGATAGAAAGTTAAATTCATATCATCATGTTAGAACTTTTCATCATTTTCATTTTTGAAATAATCGACATAAAAGATACCTCGACCTCCTCGCAATACACATTAAATGATCTGATATTTTCTGTATGAATAACAGGAAAATTTATAATTACAAAAAATTAGTACAAATTTATTTGCAAATGATATGTCAAATTACATTGGCTACGTGGGTAAAAAGTGACCGAACTTAAAATCTTAAGTTTTTTAAACAAAAAAAATCTAGTGGTTAAGTAGCACTAAGTGTTCAATAGTAATTCTTATCAAATAGTGATATGTGGTGTGTAAATACATCAGTCATCTAAATTTGTGGTGTAATTGAGAGAATTTTAAAAAAAATATCATATGATAAAATCTAATTAGTTGTTTTTTTAAAAGTCTCTTTATTACATCACAAATTTATATTACTAATATATTTATATACTTACGTATCATTATTTAATAATAATTATTATCGAGCAGTGGACTATTTTCCAATAACTGGTCACCGACCATAACATGATAAAATTCAATTCGTAATATCACCCTAGCTTTTCCTACAACATGCTCGGCTGATTTACAACAAATTTGGACACTAAAGGAAAAGTTTGTATTCCTATTAGGCTATCACTGTTACACTTCACTAATTAATTATATTAACCCCCTAAAATTATGGAACCCAAATGCTTTGTTCTCACCCTAGCTTTTCCTACAACATGCACGGCTGATTTACAACAAATTTGGACACTAAAGGAAAAGTTTGTATTCCTGTTAGGCTATCACTGTTACGCTTCACTAATTAATTATATTAACCCCCTAAAATTATGGAACCCAAATGCTTTGTTCTTAGTCCAGGACTAGAGATGGCAACGGGACGAATTTGGTATGAATTTGAGCAAACTCTATTTTTTCCGTAATAGAAAAACCCCACCTCATGTCCCGTTCCAAATCCATAACGGGTTGAACCTCTCCACCCTACTCCCGTTTTACTTAAATTAGTTGGGGTTTAGATTAAAACAGGTTCAACTATTTAAAATTTTAAAACAAAGTAAATCTATAAAAATAATACAAATTATACTATCTCTAATACAATATGAAATTAAGAAAGATAGAACCTAAAATCTAAGAATAAGAAGTAACACCAGAATCCTAATATTTATTTTATATACTAAAGATATTTTGTATAGTTAAAAATAATAATTATTATTTAAGTATTTCATAATATAATCGGAGCAGATTTATGATAAGGTGACCTAAACCTTATTCTATCATAAACTCGCATTGGATTTTACTTTCTTCTTTGTATCATCATCTTAATTCGTTTATTCATATCCCAAATCCTTTTTATTAAAAGCGGAGTGAAGCGGGGTTCGAATTTTTCGACTCCAATTGCCATTCTTACCCATAATTAATAGTATTACCACATAATCGAAGAATCTTCCACTACATTTGTTTCTTTTGGACTTTGTTAAAAAATTGGAGCTTCAAAAGCACCACCAAACTTGCTTCCCCCTGCCTCTCTTTCGGCATCTGATGTTTCTCTCTCTAAATCAATTCTCACACCCAGTCTCTCTCTAGAGAGCTAGACTTTGTATGACAATTAGGGATGGTAGTGGACTGGAAAAAGTGGAGATCCAACCGAACTTGCTCAATTTAGGGAGGGTTTGGAAAAATCAAAATAGGAATGGAGGTGAAAATTAAAATTTATAGGAGTATGGAGGTGGAGATGGACCAAGGTTTCCCCCCACCCCTCCCCGCCCAGCCTTGTTTTCCTTGCTTTAAATTTTTTTAAATTTTATATATGCTATTTTTTCTTTACTTTACTCTTTGAACATTTACTTACGTAGGGTTTTTCTCACTATTCATCCAATGATGTGGAATAAATGTATAATTTTTAAAAATTAACAGTGTGTAAGTGCAAACAAATTAAATGGTGAAATAATGTAGAATACATGTATAATTTAATTCTTAGAAATTGTTTGGTATGAGATATAATTTACTGATCATTTAGATAGAGGATTGAAATGACTATGATGAAAATTTTTAAGTTCATTAACGTCAAACACAAGCTAAATAAAAAAAATGTCAAAAATAAAATTTGAGAAATTAATTGGCTTAAAAGCTTTGAGTATTGAATACCAAATTCTGAAAATAAAGTTTTTATTGCAATTTATGTATCACAAGTGTGAAATATAGAAATAAAATTTTTCAACATGGGTAGAGCTAATTCTGATTTTTTGCCTTGAATATGGGTTGATTTCCACTTGGGCTTTAAATTAGGCTTGATGGGTGCGGGAGCGGGTGTGAAGGTGGGGGTGGATGGAGTTTTGTACTCATGAGGCTGGGAAGGACCTCCAACAAAATTTTCATACAGGTATAAAGGAGGGGATGGAGGTGAATTTTGTAGGTGGATGCAGAGATAGAGGTGCCAATATGATATAGGACTAGATTAGTTTAGTTTTTTATTCTAATGGTTTCCTAGTTAGCTACTTTCCTTAGGTATTTAGTTTTGTTTCAGTAGATTAGTTTAGTTTCCTAATTCTAATGGTTTCCCAGTTAGCTAGTTTCCTTAGATATTTAGTTTCCTATTTGTTATTACTTGCTCACCATTTTTTTTGACTTGTATATAAATGCCTTCTCTCAATGTAGCATAACATAATTTTTTATTAATAAAATTTCAGACTTCGGAGATTTTTTTTCCTCTTGTTCTTGGTGAGCCAAGTTAACTTTGTTTTCTAGAATGAGATTTAAACTATTTGACTACTAAAACAAAATCTAGTCACGGTTCTGTCTTGTGTCAAGTGGTATCATAATAAGGTTTTCCCTTGTTTTTCATTACAATGGCATATAACGGAGTAGAGCAGCAAACCCCTACAACTGGTGCTCAAGGGGTTAATACTTTGTGGGATGCGGTCGAGAGGCAAGGGTAGCAATTAACAGAGATTCGTTAGGCTGAATCACAACAGGCCCTCAGTGGTTGAACAACCGGAGCCAAATGTTGAAAATCCTAATTGTAAGCACCCCATATTCAAACTGACATAGACACATTCAAACCCAGATTGGCTTTCCAAATTCAATCCAGTCAATCAACTGCTTCACGGGACCGCCAGACCCAATAGAAGCGAAATGACCAAAATGCCCTTAGAATATTACTCGGTCCAATTCCAGTTGACACATCTTCCTAAAGATGGTAAGTTCATATTTCAACCTCAATTTCAATTCCAATCCAAGTCAATCCAACTTAATCTATTCCGTCTTTTGAGAAAGTTGATCTCTCAAATAATAAGTCCATCCAATATGGCACGTTTATCAAGAAAACACAAAACCCCTCACAAAGATAAGTCTTTTCAAACCTATCGACAGGGACGAAACTCAAGTCCTCAAAAATGGTAGAGCGGTTCACTTTTGGCACCTGCTAGCCCGCCAACGTAGAATGTCCGCTATCTGACACATCTTTCGAGAAAGTTGATCCTTCAAACGATAAAACCATCGAGCAGCTTTCTGAGATTAGGAAATCTCCAGAATGAACACACACTGTCAGAGTGATGAAAACACTCACAAACATCGCAACCGTCAAAGTGACAAAAACACTCGCAAATAAGTCAACATTGGGAATGCCAACAAACTTCCTAGGTCACGGGACAAAATAACCTTCTTGGCCATGACACATTTACTAGAGGATGGGATTCCTTTGGAAACCAACTCATCGCATACCATTAAAGTGACGGAAATAGTCAAAACTTGGGTCAACACCAGTGCCTGCTAATTTATTTCAGTGATAAATGACCAAACTGCCCCGTGAGCCCTACCGATATGCTTATCGAGAAAGTACCTAAGACCTCAGAGCGATAAGTCCACTCTTTCAAGATTGTCCCAAGGATAATCTGGAACATTCTAGTGCCTTCTACTCGCTTCCAGATTGATTCCGAGAGCATCTAGTCAAAATGATCATTTTGCCCTTAGACATTCGATGGCCTTCGGGAACCACACCGGCTCTGGGTATCAAACTTGTTACCTTCCGAGAATACTTCTAATAGTATTCCTAACTTTTTAGTACTTTTATGGACCATTCCGAGTCCATTCCGAAAAACCTAGTACAAAATGACCGTTTTGCCCCTAGTGGGCTGGTCGCCTTTTCCAACTGCATCGACTCTGAGTATTGAACCGAAAATCCCTTGGAACATTCTCAATTATGTTTCCAACCTTCAAGTCTTCTCACGGATCACTTCAGGTCGATCCCGGTGTTTTTTTTATTTAAATGACCGTTTTGCCCCTGGTGGGCTGGTCACCCTTTTTAACTATTCCGGCTCTAGTTCTCAAGTGAGCTACCTTCAGGACACTCTTTCAGGGGTTCTCGTCCATTCTTAGTCAATTCAGATCATTCCTGGCCTTTTCAGAGTCACTTATAGTGAAGTCAGGCAAAAAATTGCATGGTAGTCATTAGGACAGGCGCCCAAATCTTCTGCCTTGTGTCACAAGGCTCAAAGATCTATTTTTTTCCACCTTAAAAGTTTCCCAAAGAGACTGGAGCCATTAGTAGTGGCGCCAAACCAAAAAATGGTTTGGCGCCCCAAGTTTAAAAATAAACTGGCACCACTACAACAGGTGTCAGTTCCTGTTCTGCCTGCCTATAATTACAGGCCACCCCTTATGTATTTTGGGTTTGTAAAATTACTCCAAAAACTCTATATCTCTGAAAAAAGAGCTTGAATTCCTTCAAAACCCTCTCAAGCTTCCTCAAGCCCTGGCCTCCATACACTCAAACCCTAGCCTCCATACACTCTATACACTCAAATTCTAGCTTCCAAGCATCCATTAAAAATCAAGTGCTGTATATTCAAAACTCTCAATATTCAAGTAAAGTAAACAAACAAAGCAAAGAGAAGACAAGACAGGGTTTCCAATTAAGTTATGTAATCCCCTTCTCTCTTTTCTTTTTTCTAACCCACTTGGATTTTCTTCTATTTTAATTCCCATATCCTACCTCCTCTTCTTGCATGCTTGAAACAAGGGACCTCCCGGTTCATGCCTACGAAGGTCTTGGAGAGAATTACCGTGTTACGGATTTTTTTTGAGTTCCCCCTAAGATGGTGTGGGTATGACCCCTTCACTTATGTAGTGAAGCCTAACCTTGTATGTTCACGTCCCTATTGCATTGTAATTGTCATGTTCATACATTGCATTCAATGTCGTGTTCAAAGGTGTTTTCAAACTCGCATCCAAAAATGTTATTTTCAAAATTACACTCCTAAGATGATTCTATCCATTCCATGGTTAAAATTGTTGTAAGAAAGTGTTATATTCAATATGACCATCAAGGTCCAAATTGGAGTTCAAATCTTAAATTATTTTTCAAAAAATCACAACTCTAAGGTGATTCTAGCCATTCCATGGTTAGGGTTGTTGTCAAAATCACAAGTCTAGAATGGTTCTAATTTTCTCACTATTAGAATCGTTTTAGGAAAATGAGATATTTAAAAGATTTGTAAAAGTCTATATCAAACCCATTTCTAAATAGTTTTGCAAATCTTGTGAGACCCTAACTTTTAATTCAATATGTAAGTAATGATAGTATTGCATGGTTAAGAGGTATGTAAATTAGCATTTATGTAAAATAAGTTTAATTTGACTTAAATTATCTTATCAATAGGAGTTGGCACCTAGGTGTAAGTCACTTAGTGAATGAGAATTGATGGGGGAAAGAAATGTGTGACACCTAAGGCTTTTACCTAACTAGTTAAAAGAGATAGTTAAAAAAAAAAAGAAAAGAAAAGAAAAATGAGAGTGATAGAAAGAAAGAGAGAAAGTGACGGAAGAGGAAAACAAAAGAGAGAAAGATAGAGAGAGAAGGAGAGAGATATAGAGAGAGAGAGAAGTTGCATAGAAATAGAAAGGGAGGAGCAGAAGCTACTGCAGGGCAAGAAGAGGCGAATTTCAGGTATAAAAATTCGTACCTTACTGTAGATCAGGCTATAGGTAGATAGATCTTGAAAAATTACTTGATTTAGATACAAAATTCATCTGATTTGGTTAAGAATTGAGAGAAAAACTTCTGTCCAAAGTTGGAAGATTTCTGCTACGAAAATCTACAAAAACAGCCACTTTCGGAGGTTGTTTGATCTCTTTAACAATCTGACCTGTAGCTGAAATTTTACACACTTCAAATTTGAGACCTTAGGAAAATTTGGGCTTTGGTTTCAGTAAAAAATGTTTTATATTCAAATTATGGTGATTTTTCAAAGTTAAGCTGCCACTGTAGAAGTCTGATGCCCAGATCTGTCCAGATCTGTGGTCTCTGGTTTGACAGAGAATTCGACCAAGTTAGAGTAGCCCAAAAATTATGAAATTTTTACTGTATCTAGTAAAATTGTTAAAGATACTCAGTACCAAATTTCAGGTTATTTCGATATCTTTTACCTATGCTACGAATTTCTCAAAAGTAGAGCATCTGTTGCTGAATTCAAGTTTCTACAGCACTGCCCTGTTTTAGCAAATATCAAATAAATACTTAGGCATGTTTAAAAAAAGTAAAATTTGGTCTGGATGCTCTTTGATATGCCTATTTTGTATTTCTAAAATTTTAAAATTTTTTGGTATAAGCTCACAAATTTATATCCAGATTAGAATACTTGTGTCAGTTTTGACAGATTAGAGGACTTATTGTATTTTGGTATTTTTTTAGCTCTAGCTTTATATTGGGAGTTTAATTGAGATTTGCATATGGTAGTTCTAATACATAATTTCAGTGGTATAACTTGTTTGGAGTGTATACATTATAGTTATAATTATTAGGGTATACATTGAGGTTCCTAACCTAATACGGTTGTAGTGTTAGGAGCTAACGGAGAGCAAGATCCTTCAACGTCAACTCAGAAGTGATCTTTGACATAGTGTGTGTACGGTGACAGGTGGGATCATAGGATAATCTTATTCATATAGAAGTGAATATATATTGCTTGTGTTATTATCTATGTTGGTGTTAATTGTGGGATTGTGGGATTTTGAGATAATCTTATTCATGTTAAATGCATTGTTTGTTTTCGATATGTATAATGGTGGTAAATGCATATGAGGTATTGTAGGTGTTTATATATGAAGTGAAATTAGTATTATATGAAAAGTTCTGTGGAGACGTTGATGATTTTATATATATGGTGGCATTGCATACCCATTCATATTGTATGCCTTGCATTACACTGGAGAGAGTTAACCACGGTGGGTTAACCAAGGCTTAGTCATGGTGGACTAGCCTAGGGGTGCCACGGTTGGCATTCCTTGATAACGCGCCATCGATATATTGGGCCAACGTTATCTAAAATTGCGCGCATATGTGGGTGATACATGCATTGCATTGAGACATCCATGATATAGATATATTAATCATTTCTACCTGTGTGGATTTGGGTCCTTATTATCATTCTTTATGAGTTTGATTATCTATCGTGAGCACGTTGATAATTAGCTCACACCCACACAGACTGTTTTGACAGGTAACTTGGAGATGAAGGTTTGGTTCACTGCAGTGTTGGTCATTGCCGTGGTGGCATTCATGTTATGTCTGGATGTCATGTCTCAAGGCTTGAGTCGTCTTTTCTATTTGTATTTTTCTTTATGTTAGCTTGAGTTTGGGATTTGTCATAATTTACCTATACTTGACATGATGTGTGTAAAGTTATGGGATGAGTTACTCTGATGTACGTTATATTTATGCATGGTTGGTTTATAGTTTCTTCAGGCAATGATGTTTCTTCTGTTGTATTCTATTTGTGGGGTGTGGATCAAGGTGTCGTTCACAGGTACAGTGACCTGTGCGATCACGCCCTACCTAATACGACATAATTAATGTCTAATTAGGATGGGGGTGTGACAAATCTACTTTCAAAAAGGTTTTTTTTTCAAAGATTCACTTTTTGAAAACTCTTTGTCTTAAAATCCAAGTCAAAACCCTAAAGTCCATGTTTAGGAAACTATTTTTCTGCATCAAATCATAGGTTTCTAAAACTAGTTTTTTTTTTTTATATCAAATCATAGGTTTCCAAAACTATTTTCTATATAAAATCATAGATTTCCTAATTCAAAAGTCACATAAAGTGATAGATTTCCAAAACTAGAGTTTTTCAATTTCAAGCCAAATTAAATCTTTTTCAAATAAGAAACTAAATCAAATTATTTATTTTTGGAAATAAAATCCAATCTTCAACTTTAGGAAATAGAGATCAAATCTTTTATAATTTCAAACTTTTAAAATTTTCCTAATTCCAATCTTTCTTAATTTCAAAACCTACCTTTTTCAAACTCAATTTTCCAATTCAATGTTTTTTAATTCAAACTCTTACTTAATTCAAACACTTCCAAATCTCAAATTCAAATATTTCTAAGTTCAAACCTTTTCTAAAAGGAAAACTTCCCTAAAATGGAATTTCCCTAAAATGAAACTTTCCTAATTTGAAATTTTCTAAAATCATACTTTTCCATTTTGAAGTGCGTGTTTCAACCCTAGGTTGCATATATCCTAGGAGGCAAAAACCCTAGTTTAACCCTAACTCTAAATTAGGAAGCTTTAACTCTTTTCTAAACCAAGATGGTTTTCAAACTCTAATTTAAGTTAAGATGATTTTAAAGTTCAATTTAACCTTTTCAAAATAAGTCTAAGTTTAATTTCAAATCAAATTCAATTTTAAATCCTCAAATCAAAGTTCAAATTAAACCATTTTTCAAATCAAACAAGACCCCAAAAGTGTCTATTTTCAATCGGACCTCGAGTCTAAACTACGACTGACCTGATTCCCAACAAAGGGATACATAAGCAATCCTTTTGGGTGCGGTCATAACCTTTTTCAAAATTACAATTCTCTTTTTCAAAATCAATCTCTCTTCAAATTCGTTTCATACACTTACATATCATGCATTATATCATCTCTAAAGTGATTGCTCAAACCTCATTTCTAAAATTATTTTCAAAATAGATAGTATTGGACAATTGTTAATCAAAGATTCTAAATGAATGAATCTAGGGTGAAAGGATATATAGGTATTGCAAGGGTGGGATATGGTGATAACCTAATGCATCTTCCCTATACGTAACCAACCTCCGAACCCAGAATCACTGTTTTTAAAGACAAAAAATTGAGTTATTTTCAAAGAAAAGCTTAAATCTTTTCAAGCGTTGCCAAACAACATGTTTTCTCCAAAACCCCTCTCTTAAGTAAGTTTTTCTAAAACCTTTTCGAATACCTTAAGTGTAATATTCGGATTGCACTTAGTTTTAGGTGACCTAACTCACCTTAACAAAGTTAGGTGGTGACTCCAAACCTTTTTCCAAAATCCATTATTTAAATCAATTTCAAATTTAAATATAGTTGCACTCGTCTTTCTAAGAGGATGAGTTTTAACAAAAAAAAACTGTATATTTTTTCACCATTCTTGAGTGCGAAAAAATTAGGGTGCGACACTAATTATGTAAGACAACAACTTGTGCGCATAAGGCATAATCCAGTCTACGATGGGGATTCAACTAATAAAGAGATCGATGATTTAACCTTATTCGATCAACCTGGAGAGGAATATCAATAAAATAACTTCCGTATGAAAATGGACTTTCCATCTTTCGACGGATAGTTGGGCATTGAAGACTTCCTCAATTGGTTGAATGAAGTTGAACGATTCTTTAAATATATGGTATCAATGAAGAGAATGTCAAAGTAATTGTGTACAAACTTAAAGGTGGTGCTTCTGCTTGGCAGGAGCAATTACAATTATCACGTACGGACAAAATAAGAGTAAGATTTGAACCTAGCATTGAATAAAACAATTGAAGCGAGCACAATTTCTTCCCTTTGATTATGATCAGATTCTATTTCAGTAATATCAGAGATGTCGCCAAGGTTCGAGGTATGTTCGTGAGTATGTTTTTGAGTTCCATTGATTATCTAGACGTAACTATCCATTTGAGACAGAAGGGCAGTTAGTAGCGAGATTTGTGGATGGATTACGTGCCAACATAAAAGACTTAGTTACTCTATAACTTGTCCATACATTACAAAATGTTATCCAACTGGCCACAAGAGTCAAGTTACAAGTTAATCGACGAGGATTCCGTCAAGCGCCTTCAAAATCTTTCAATTCTGCCCTTACGCAAAATCTGAATGAATCAAGCAAAACAAAGGCAATCTCTAAATCTTTTCAGAATTCGAATTAGAATAGAACACTGACCGGAATCAATCTTATTCAAGACAGACTGGTAGTTCCAGTAACCCTTGTGCCCCTTTAAGAGGTGATAAGTGTTATCATTATGGATTATTCTAATCGTTGTCCTTAAAAGCAGGCTGTCAACCTTGCTACACATGAGAAGGACGAAACAAACTCCTGAAAACAAAGGAATTTAAAGAAGAGGTCCCTGCAGAATGGAATGGACCCACGAGGATAAAGGCGTATCCTTGGTAGTGCGACGATTGATATACGCACAACGTAAGGGAGACGTCAAGAGGAATAACATTTTTTAAACTCACTGCACTGTTAAATAGCGAGTTTGTAATTTGATCATTAATGGAGGTAGCAGCGAGAACATTGTGTCCAAAACTATGGTTAATAAGTTACAACTCAAGACACAGAAGCATCCTTCTCCTTACACTATTAGGTGGATTAGGGACCTTGGTGAAACAAAGGTTACAGAACAGTGCCTAATACCCTTTTCTATTGGTAAAAACTATAAGGATGAGGTTCTCTGTGATGTAGTAGAGATGGATGCATGTCATATATTGCTTGGGAGGCTATGGCAGTTTGACTTGAACACATATCATAAAGGCAAAGATAATACTTATACGTTCTATAAGGACAAAGTAAAAATTATCTTTGCTCATATGAAATGTGAAGGCAAAGTTGTAGAGTCTCTAAATAAGAAGAACACTTTCCTCCTAGTCCCAGACATTATCAAAGAGGCCTAAGAGACAAAGCAAATTTATGCACTAGTAATGAAGGACGAAGTGACAGATGCAACAAATTAAAGGGCAATACAAGACCAAGTCAAACCACTGATAGCAGAACTTTAGAGTCTGATGCCAGACAAATTACTTGTAACACTACCTCCTATGAGGATCATCCAACACGAGATTGATTTAGTTCCTGGGACAAGTCTACCAAATTTGCCACATTATCAGATGAGCCCGAAGGAATTCAAAATTCTTCAAGGGCAAGTTATCGTGTTGCTAGAAAAGGGCTTGATCAGAGATATCATGAACCTATGTTTTGTACCGGCCTTGCTAACACCAAAGAAAGATGGGACTTGGAAGTTGTGTGTCGATAACATAGCCATCAATAAGATCACTGTCAAGTATAGATTTCAAATACCTCGGTTGGATAACATGTTAGATAGATTGGTAGGAGCCAAAATGTTCTCAATATTAGATCTAAAGAGTGGTTACCATCAAATTCGTATTCGTCCAGGCGACGAGTGAAAAACAATTTTTAAGACGAGAGAGGGATTGTATGAGTGGCTAGTAATGCCATTCGGATTATCCAATGCACTCATTATCTTTGTGAGACTTATGAATTAGGTATTCCAACTTTTAAAATTTATGGTTGTCTACTTTGATGATATTACGGTATTTAGTCATAGTGAAGAGGAACATCTACACCATCAGAAGGAGTTATTCAATGTGTTGAAAGAAAACAATTTATATGTCAATGCAAAAAAATGCACTTTTTTGAAGATAACTTGATTTTTTTCGGTTTTGTGGTGAGTGTTGATGGAATAAAAAGTAGATGAAGAAAAAGTGAAAGCAATTTGAGATTAACCTACGCCCAAATCTATTCATGGTCTTGCTACGTTCTACAGGCATTTTGTGCGAAATTTTAGCACCATAGCCGCACCTCTTACTGATTGTTTGAAACAAAAACAGTTTGCTTGGACTGATGTAGTAGAGTCGAGTTTTGCGGTTCTGAAAGAGCGTCTAATCATTTCTCCAGTTTTAGCCCTTCCAGATTTTGATAAGTTATTTGACGTTGACTATGATGCTTCCAGTGTCGGCATTGGCACAGTCCTATCTCAAGAGGGCAGGCTTGTAACTTTTTTTAGTGAAAAGCTTAGTGATGCCTAACAAGAGTGGACCACCTATGAGCAGGAGTTATATGCTGGGGTACATACGTTACACCATTGGGAACTATACCTGATTCAAAGAGAGTTAGTTCTAAACAGTGATCACCAAGCTCTCAAGTTTCCTCAAAATTCTGCAAAGCCAAACCGTATGCTAAATGGATTGCCTGCAATCAGAAATTCACATTCTCCACAAAGCATAGATATGGCGTACTAAATAAGGCAGCTAATGCACTGAGTCGTCGAGCAGTATTGTGAGAACTCAATCTTATAATTTCATTCGTAATTAATTATATTTATTGCATGGTTATGTAATATGTAAAATTATGTGGGTCTGCAAAGCTTATCATACTTCATTAGTCTGAATATGCTTTTACTTAAGGTAAGAGTGCATTCGTGTGGACCAATGGTGATGTGGCAAGTAAGTGGTGAGGTGGGGGAATGATGGGGGACACCTAAGAGTGTGATATACTTTTACCTAACAAGTTGAAAGAGAGATTTATTCTTCATGCACACTTCCACGTGCAAGAAAGGTGTTAATCACCAAGCCTTTAAATTGAACTTCTCATTGGTTATAAGTAGGTAGGCCATTTGGCCAAAGTGCCTCACACCTATCCATAGCTTATAGAGAGAAAGAGAAAGAGAAAGTGCAAGACAAAAAAAAAAAAGGAGAGCTCCTAAGGAAAAGAGAGGGAGATGAAGAAATTTGAAAGGGTAAGAGAGCTAGGTTTCAGTCAACAAGGAAGGAAAGAAAATAGAAGATTAATTGTTGAAATAAAGCATAAGAAGGTATACACCTTCTTTCTACACCTCTGTTTGCATTTCATTGCAATAGCTTAAATTAGGGAGAAGTTAAGACCTCAGTTTTAATTCTAAGACCATATGTGGAAAGATTTCAAAAAATTACTCATTTTCGATACAAAATTCATTTGATTTGGTTAAAAATTGAGAGAAAAAACTTTGTCCAAAGTTGGAGGAGTTTCTGCTACGAAAATTTACAGAAATAACTACTTTCGAAGGATGTTTGACCTATCTAAACATCTTATTCCGAGCTGAATTTTTGTATACTTAAACTTTGAGATCTTAGGGAAATATTGGTTTTAGTTTTAGCTAAAAATGTTTAATATTTGAAATATGGTGATTTTTCAAAATTAAGCTGCCAATGTAGACTTTTGATGCCCAAATCTGCAGTCTCTGGTTTGACAGAGCAAGCGACCAAGGTAGAGTAGCTCAAAACTTATGAAAGTTTTATTGTATCTAGAAGAAAGGTTTATGATAATTTATACCTAATTTTAGGTCAATTAGATACCGTTTACTTAGGTTTTCAACCTCTCAAATGAGAACCATCTGCTATAGAAACTTAAATTTAGTAGCCCTACCCTGTTTTAGAAAATATCAAATAAATATTTAGACATGTTCAAAAAATGTAAAATTGGGTCTGGATACTCTCTGAGATGTCTATTTTGTGTTCCTAAAGTTTTGAAATTTTTGGGTATAAGCTCACGAAGTTATGTCCAGATTGTGAGGCACGTGTCAGTTTTGGTAGATTAGATGACTTAGTGTATTTTGGTACTTTTAAGCTATGGCATTACACTGGGAGTTCAATTGAGGTTATCATAGTTATTTCTAACACATAATTTTAGTTCGATAACATGTTTGGGGTGTATACATTATATTGATTATTATTGTTGAATTATATGTTAAAATTCCTAAATTAACACGATTGAGGTGATAGGGGCTCACGGTGAACAAGAGCCATCAACATCAACCAAGGACTAATCATACAGTAGTGTGAGTATGGTGACAGGTGGGATCATAGGATAATCTTATTCATATAGAAGTGAATATATTGCTTGTATTGTTATGAATATTGGTATTGATTGTGAGATTTTGGGATTTATAATGATCTTATTCATATTGACTTGGATACTTTACTATCTATATTAGTGTATTATTTGTCTTATTATAAACGTTGGAATTGATTGTGATAGTCTTGTTTTAATGGAGTTGCTTGATGATTATATATCACATACTATTGATGAGGTTATATATGTTGTGATATTGATGAGGTTGTATAAGAGGTGGATGTGGCATTGCATACCATCCATATTATATGCCTTACATTGCACTTGCGAAAGTTAACCAATGTGGATTAATTAAGACTTAGTCACAGTTGTTGGCCCAAGTAGGCAACCCAAGAGGGGGTGAATTGGGTTTTATAGAATTTATATCAAACAATACAACTAAAAACAATTTAAGTAATGTAGCAGTGAGAAATCAAACTAATAACCCAAGCAAACAAATAATATAATGTAATGCAAGCAAGTATTGTAAGCAAGGAAGAAAAATAGAGCAATAAATGAATAACACCAGATTTACAGAGGTTCGGCTAACCTTGCCTACGTCCTCTCTTTCTCGATCCTCTCGAAGGTATCCCACTATGTAAATATCCTTACACACTTGCCGGTTTTGCTCCAAGTGCCCAGCTCACTCTTACAAGAGCTCTTTCCCAAGCTCTCAAACCCTAAGAGATTTTGTCCAAGCTTCTCTCAAACTTACGAGTGATTTTGTCCAAGCTTCACTCAAACTTACGAGTGATTTTGTCCAAGCTTCACTCAAACTTACAAGTGTTTTTCCCAAGCTACACTCAAACTCACAAGTGTTTTTCTCAAAAACACTCAAACTCACAAGTGTTTTTCTCAAGAACACTTAAACTCACAAGTTTATAAACCCACCCACTAATAAATGAAGGTTGTGCAATGAATAACTCTCTCTCAAAGAGTAGATAAACAAATTTTCAGCTCACTCAAGAACTCCCCAAATGAATAAAAACAATGTATAAGATTGGGAGATGAAATCTCACTTGTAGCTGTTAATCTTGTGTTCTTCTCATGTTCTTCTTATATATATATGTGTGTGTGTGTGTTGGGGATCTTGTATATACAGCCTTGAATCTATTTTAGCCGTTGGAGAAGTATGGGAGTGGTTTTGGTGGCAGATCGCACCATTACTCCTGTTAGAAAATATAACCGTTGCTGTCGAGAGTCGACTCATTTGCTGCAGGAGTCAAGTCTTTTTGTGTTTCAGCAGTTTTTTCAAGGCTCTGTCCAAATGAGTCGACTCTTTTGTGCCAGGGGTCGACTCTTTTTGTCTGAGACTGCAAAATCAACTCTCTGTTTGAATGAGTCGACTTTTTTAGAGTGAGCGATCGACTCTTTTTTAGGGAAATCCTCAACTTTTGCAATATTTCTTCAATCTTCTTCAATATCTTCAAGCTCTTCAAGGATCATCTAACTAAGGTTTCTAAGGCTTGAAAATACTTCTTCAAGGCATGTTGACTTCAAGAACATCTTCAACTCTTCAAGATAAAATCAATACACTTTTGATTATATTTAGAGTTCTTCAATCAACATTACTTCTTCTATTGATTCAAGTCTTCTTCAAAATCTTCAAGAGAGCTTCCAAGACTTGAGATCTCTTTTCTTCAATTGATCTTTCATGCTTATTTGAACTTCTTCAATTTCTTTACTTGATCTTCATCAATTTGATTTCTTCTATAACTTCTTCCATCTATTCAAGATTTCAACATAATCTTCAATGAAGCTTCCAACTCTTGTGATTTCTTATCAATATTTTCAAGACATCTTCAAAACTTATAAGAAAGCTTCCATGTCTTTAAGTGAGTCTTTTCTTCTTCCATTATTGTAAGACATCTTCAAATTTTCAAGGTGAGCTTCCATGTCTTGTAAGAGTCATCTAAATGAGATTGCAACTATGAGATTGCTGAATGTGTCAACTCATCATACTCATTGTCTCTATTGTTTCTTGACAAACTTCTCACCACAAGTTCTTCAATATCTTCAATGTGACAAGTTCTCCATTGTTACTTGACAAGCTTCAACTTGTTGCTCCCCCTTTCTTTTATGCTTTATGCCTCAATGCATTTTCCAGATTTAGAGCTGAACAATCAAGACATTTAGAAGTTCATAGCATGCATGATGATATAGTGGACTTGAAATGGCCATGAGGATCGAGGGTCTTCATAGTGAAGTGTAAACCATATTTGTATGGTGCCAGCTCTTCAGTTTTCAAGTCTACTTGAAATCCTTTGTTGTATTTGCACTTATATTTGTACTTTAGTCTTCAAGAATTGATTTCATGTCAACTTGAATACTCTTCAAATAATCTTGCTTGAGTGCTTTGCTTCTTTAAATAACTTCTTGAATCATCATAAGATCTTCAGTCATTTGCATCCTTCTTTTCAATACTTGTTGAACTCCTTAAGCATCTTCAATCTCTTCAAGAATAAGATTGCCTAAGTAATCTTCTTATTTGATACTCAACCGATCAACTTAATTATTTTCTTGTTATCAAATGATTATAATCTAACCTACACACTTAATTGAAATCATTAGATAACAACCACATGCTTTTGTTATCATCAAAATCAACATGAGGATTAACCTTGAGTCAACAACAGTGGACTAGCTTAAGGGTGTTATATTGGGTCAACGTTATCTAAACTTGCGTGCACATATGGGTGTTTTATGCATTGCATCACAAGAGACATTGCATCGCATGAAGTATATTACATTGTTGGTAGTGATAAGATGATGATTACATATTGTTAATGTTGGTATTTTATAGATGATTATGTATCATTGGGTGATGGATTATTCATTAAAAGCTGATTCTGTGATTGTATTTATCATTTTTTATGAGTTTGATTATCTATTGTGAGCACGTTGACTTTTAATTCATACCCACACAAACTTTTTGACTGGTGAGCAAAGGAGGGAGTTCGGTTTACTGTAGTCCTAGTCATTGTCGCGGTGGCGTCTGTGTTGGTGTCAGGAGTGTCGAGTCTTGGGGGCGAGCTTTGGCTACTTTCCTTCTATTTCTTACCATGTTTTGTATGAGACATTGGGTCTTGATTTTATATAATACTTGTAATGATGTAACTTATGGTTTAATTTTCCTGTATCGTACGGTATGGATGCTTAGTTCGTGAATATATATCTGTTTAGTCAATTTGTGGTTTACCTTTTGATGTATGGTTAGGTGTAGTGCATAGGCACAGTGGCCTGTGCGATCACGCCCTGCCTAATGTGATATTAATGATGTCTAATTAGGTTGGGGATGTGACAAGTACTACTTACTGCTGTTAAAAATGAAGTAATTGGCTTTGAGTACTTAAAGGATCTTTATGCTGATGGTAAGGATTTTAAGGAAGAGTAGGCAAAGTCTAGTTCTGGAGTACCTAGTTCAAGCAAGTTTTAGTTGCTTGATAGATTTCTATTTTTTGAGGATCGTCTTTGCATCCCTCGAGGGTTCTTATGAGAACATATCATTTGGGAGACTCATGGTGGTGTATTAGGTGGACACATGGGACATGACAAGAGTATCGCATTAGTCGAAGCTCGATAGTATTGGCCATATCTGAAACGAGATGTTAAAAGGTATGTGCAATGTTGTTATACTTGTTAAACCGCCATGGGCCAAGCACAAAATACTGTTCTCTACACTCCTTTTCCTATTCCAAACGCACCGTGGGAAGATTTGTCTATGGACTTCGTTCTAGGACTTCCTAGAACTCAGAGAGATGTGAATTCTATCTTTGTGGTTGTTGATAGATTTTCTAAAATGGCACATTTTATTCCATGTAAGAAGACTTCAGATGCTGGCCATATTGCTCAATTATTTTTTTTGAGAAGTTGTTTAATTCCATGGCTTGGCAAAGACTATAGTTTTTTATTGAGATAACAAGTTCCTGAGCCACTTTTGGCGGACTTTATGGAAGAGGCTTGACAATACTTTGCAGTACAACAACACTTGCCATTCTCAAATTGATGGTCAGATAGAGGTGGTGAATCAGACATTGAAAAATATTTTGCAAAGTCTATGTCAAGATAGTCCTAGGCAATGGGATTTTGCTGTTTCATAAGCTGAGTTTGCCTACAACAATGTTCCGAATAAATCTAATGGTAAGTCACCTTTTGAGGTTGTCTACATATGCATTCCATTACATACTTTGGATTTGATCCCACTTCCTAAACTTCCTAGAATGAGTATTATTGCGGATCACATGGCTGACACGGTATTTAAAATTCATTCTGATGTTAAATAGAAATTGGACGAATCTGCGGCAAAATACAAGGTTGTTGTGGATACACACCGTCATGAAAAAAACATTTGTTGTGGAAGATATGGTAATGGTGCATTTGCGCAAAGAGAGGTTTCCTGTGGGAACTTACAATAAGTTGAAGTAGAAAAATATTGGTCATGTTCGTATCTTGCAGAAAATCAATGATAATGCTTATATGGTGGATCTTCTTGATGATTTAGCCATCTAAAAAACTTTCAGTGTTCAAGACTTGTTACTTCCCTTGCAGTTCTTGTACTTAACTCGAAGACGAGTTCTTTCAAAGGAGAGGAGACTGATGTAGGATAAGATTAGTTTAGTTTTCTAATTCTAATGGTTTCCTAGTTAGCTAGTTTCCTTAGGTATTTAGTTTTATTTTGGCAGATTAGTTTAGTTTCCCAATTTTAATGGTTTTCTAGTTAGCTAGTTTCCTTAGGTATTTAGTTTTCTATTTGTTATCATTCATTCACCACTCTTTTTAGCTTATATATAGAGATCATCTCTCAATGTAGTAGAACACAACTTTTGATTAATAAAATTTCAGACTTTGGAGATTTTTTCTATTGTTCTTGGTGAGCGAAGTTATCTTCGTCTTCTAAAATGAGATCTAGACTATTTATCTACTAGAATGAAATCTAGTCACGGTTCCATCCTGCGTCACAATCCCCACCCCACCCTGGTCCATTGCCATCCCTAATAGTGATAGTTGCAGACTCAAGAATTTCGCTAAACGGATCAAAGGAAATTTTTTTTTTTTAGTGGTACTGTTATCGCAACTATCAACCAATGTCAATTTTATAGTAGGAGACATATAAAAAAAAATTAAAAATCATAACCAATGTAGTACCTATAAATAAAAACGCTATATTTTCTTTAAACTCTTTTCTTCTAGAGTCATCTTACCTATCACATTTTATCAAAAAATTAGTTTTTTACGTTAAAAATATTTAAGACCAACTATAATTCACATTAATCATATATAAAATAGAAAATGGTTGTTATGACATAAAAGACATATATCAGTATATTATTATCTGTTAGGTTTAACATTACTTTCATATGCATAACAAATGCCAAAACTCAAAATAGAATACACAATAATAGTAGTCATTGGAATAAATACTAATTTCAAATTATTAGAAGTTATGTGGCTAAATTAAAATGTTGGAATGAGTAAAATGTTAGACAAAATTTGAAAGGAACAAGAAAAAATTATTTGGATTTGAAAAGAGCAAATGTAAAATTATTTGAGTTTTAAGGAGGACCAACTTTCCTATTCTATCATAAATATTCAAAAACATATGAGACCTAAGGAAAATTTTCAAAAGGTAAGGCAGTCAACTTACTTATTGTATCATTAATATCCAAAAATACATAGGGTCTAGGAATAATTTTTAAAAATTAGGGGGGCTGTAACCCCGCTTGACCTTACTCGCCCCAGTGGGTTCGCCTTTGTATGGCGACAACCCATTACAACTCCTTGCAAACATTTTTAGAAAACCTGAACCTCCCAATCTCAAAAACCTAGGCTCTGTTTAGTTATGGTTTCTATTTTTATTTTCTGTTTTTGTTTTTTAAAATTCGACGGAGCTGCGTTTGGCAGATTGGTTTTGAAAACTCTATATGTTGAAACTGCATTTGGTAAGCCGGTTTCAGAACTTATTTTCGAAAAATTTTTCAAAAAATGCTCCAGTTTTAGGAATCATTAAAAAAGTATTTTTTGAGTTTTCGAACCATCCGATTTTTACGTTTTCGAGAACAAGAAAAAGGAACAATTTTCAGATTTTTTAGTTTTGAGAATATGAAAAAAGGAACTGAAATTGGAACCAAGACCGGTACTAAACAAAGCCCTAATCTCTCTCTCTCTCTCTCTCTCTCCAGGTTTTTTTTTATGGAATTTCAAATTGTGTTTTTTTATTGTAGGGTCGATTTGTGAAGAGGGTTTCCTGAAAAGATACTAAAATGATTAGGTAGCTCTAGTAGTGAAATATTTAAAAAAATATTTTAAGGGATACTTGGATATGACTTTTTTAATAGTTTATGATTTAAATTTATAAATCAAGGGCATAGTTTATGGTATAGTGTCACGGGCTGACAGGTCGGGTACAACACGGTAACAGTAATGCGACCCGTCATGATCATACGTAGCAGAAATAATCCGTAAGGTAACTATGCACCAAGCAATAGTAATATGAGCTCATCCAAGATCCATCCGTAATGTCTCGTACATTATGTTAAGCTTCATCCTCTGATGCTCAAGCTTTTCGGCTAACTCAAGCTATAGGCGATAGCAACGCCATTCTCAAATGTGCGCACACATGACAAGCAATATGCTTTGCGCTAGTCTTTCTCATAACACAAGTAAAATAGCAATGTGCAACTAGACATGCGCGTAACCTAAGCATCACCCGTTAAGCACGACGCTTCCATCCATGAAGATCTTAGTGCCCTGTGTCAAGGTTGTTGCCCGCAAAGATAAGCACCACTGAATAATATTAGAATAAAATTATTCTTTTATTAAATTTTAAAACTTTATTTACATTATTTAATTATTCGGTTACAAGTTATTTGATGTTGTTAGATATATGAAAAAAGGTGGCATACAAGAGTGATACATATAGAAAGACATGTTTGAGATACAAACATATATTTTACCTATCATCTCTATATTTTTATATTGTGTTTTATGGGCAGTCGCGGCTGGAACGGTTCATTATTCTTCCGGTAAGCGTGACTCCCGCGGAGATAGGCTGTGAGCAAATTGGGTTGAATCTTAGAGCAGCTGATGTCCGATTATACCTTCACGTAGGGATGCACAGTTGCTTTAGGACAGTAATATCGTGCCTCTCAATTCTCACAAACCAATTTTTCTGTTTTCCTTTAACTATATTTTATTGTTCATTAAAATAATTGTATTGCATTATTCTTGTATTGTTCTTTGATTTAGTCTTAAGTTATGATTTATTTGTGTTAATGAGAATTACAAGATGTGATTTTATGAAATTCTTCTAACAATCTAAAGCAATTGTGGTAAAATTACTTGTGTGTTATAATATATCCAAACATATATTTGGTGTGTTTCATATATAAACCGTGTGCAGCGAGGTATCTTTTATTTGGTTTAATACATCATAATCATAAATCTGATATGTTGTTTGTTGTGGTACTGCATGTGGATTTTGTAAAATTATTGTCTAATTTGGTTGGGTTGTATTTTCTGTCTATGTACTTGGCTTATATGCTTTTGCACTGAGGTTTTTATTGGCTTCATTCTGTTTTGGGTTGTTCCTCCTATTATGCCTGATGGTCCTTTGCTCTTTTTGGTTCTGTTGTGTTAGAAACTATAAGATTTGGTCACTAACAATGATATTATTTTAATTCTTATGCCGTATTGTTTATATTGTTCGGATGATGAGTTTTGTTAGATTTTGGGATTAGGAAACATTAATCAATTAAAATACTCAATGTTTAATGACATTATTGCTCTGATTGATATTGTTATGTCATTGGCTTTGATTGGTATTGCTAGACTGCATGTCTTCAATGATTGTTATTTGATTCAATTATCATGAGAAGTTATTCATTTAAAAATAAAAAATAAAATGACTTATGTTTTTTATTGTGCATGTCATCTCTTTGAGCATGTGTTCTTTATATCTATTTTGAAAACATACATTTTATAAAATGGACTTCAGGTTTTGTTTTAAATGAAACAAACATCTTATCGTTTCATTTAACCAAAAAAAAGTCTAAATAACTTTGTAAAATAGTTTCGGGTTCTAGTTTTATGTATAAAACAACTATGGTTTATTTAGAGAGGAAATGAAAAATAACAGTTTGGAACTATATTTCAAACACAAATAATTAAGTGTGATTTTAAATTCGAGATACTGGTCCATTAAAGAATTTATTTTATTTTATATTGTGGCATGTTGTCCATTACTTGGCTAATAGTTGGAATCTCATCAATATCTGAAATTATTATTTGAAATGATCAGTTACAATTTTAAATGTTACATCCTGCCATTCACTTTTAGCTTTAAACATTTTAGATACATCTAGATTTTAATGTTTATTGTGTGGACCGGTTAAAAAGAGTGGGTCTGACCCTTGGTCGTGAAAATTGAATTGGTGAATTGATTGTGGCTGTGAATGTCATGTTAATTGATTACTAGTGCTTTAAATACATGGACAGAAAGTTTAATATTTTACAGCCGTTCGAATGAATGTTGTAGTAGCCAGATTCTATATACTAACTAAGTACATTATTGATTGGTGGTCTGTTACACTAGATTTTATTTTAGTCTTTTAAGTAAGAAATCAAAAGGCTATTTAATTTTCTATTACTTTATTATATATAACTGTTTGTTAGATGTTTGTATATGTTTATAAATGTACAAAGTGGGCATTGAAGTGCTATTGAACATTATTACAGCATATAACCGTTGATGAAGCATGCCAATTGAATCATATAAAATTTTAATATGCTGCGATTGTTTAGAATAGAATATTATTTCAAAAGTTTTGAATAGTGTGATCACTGTTGGTGTATCTTTGTCACATTCTGTTGTTTGTTGTTGAGTTATTTTCTTGTCATACTTAGCATGAAGTTTGGTTAATCTGTTTTGTTAGATTTATGTTAGTAGCTCAAAGCTTGAACTTAGTTAAGTTCAATTCATAGACTGAAGTGGAGTATGTATTAGGAAAACAATGTGCCATGTGCTTATAGTAAACTGTAGAATCTGTATTGTGCTGGAAAATTGGAGGACTCAGACTTCCAAAGCATATTTCACAGCTTGTTAGTAATTACTGTTGACTTGTTTTCTTTAATCCTAGCTATTTGTAGTTTGCACAAAATCAGTTTAATATTTGATTTCTGTTGGAGCAATTTTGGACATTACGTTCCTATTCGTTAAAAAGCATGTTACTGATGAATGAATGGAGAATATATATTTTTGAGATGTGGGTGTTGTGTTTATGGTTTTTATAAATATTTCATTATGGGAAATTATGCTAACCTTGTGTATATGTTAGAGATTCTGTTTGGAAATTTTTCTAGGAGCTCGAAATATATTCTTCCCTATTTATTTGAAGTTCTCTATTACATCATTGCAAAGAAGTTTCTTGGATGGGAGTTATGCTCAAGGATACCGATTGCTTGTTTCTTATGACTCAAGAAAGATCAAAATGTCTATTATTCTCTAATCTCTATTGCTTTGCTACTACAAAATTCTAAAGGTGTTCTCTATGATATTGGGTATTTCTTATCATGATCAAAGGAGATGCAGATCTCTTTATTAAGTGCTTCTGTGCATCACATATGGTTCTACAATGGTATTCATATTCTGGCATTGCAAAGAAATGTCTTATATATGGGAATGGTTGTTCCTCATGGTATTCTAAATTCTTATTGTTGAATAAGGCAAAGATTTCTCTATCAATTTCTGCTATGGTATTCATATGGTCTTCTATGATATTTGAATGGTTTTTCTATGATATTCTATATCTTTTATTGCTCAAGAAGATAAGGAAGATTATCATTCTCTATTAGTGGTTTTCTTCATGGCTCAATTGGATACTGGTTTTCTCTATATTTGTTATGCCTTATCATATAGTATTCTTCATGGCATATCTATATACGAAGGCGCTGATATCTATGGCTACTTTGGATCTGACTTATATTTATTGGCAAATCGAAATCATTATGAAGCGCATTCCCAGCGTGGATATTCTCTATGGACTAGCATTGGAAGCAAAATATTATATATTGAGGCAGGCTTGAGAAGTCAAAATGTTACATAAAATTAATTGCCTATGGACTAGCGCTTGAGGCTAGCTCCTTTATATGTCCGAGAGAGATGAGCCCAAGCCTAGAGGGAGTCACCTAGGGAAGTAACTCGTCTTCTGTGATTGGAGACCCCATGAAGGAAGTTCAACAGGTAAAAACAATTCATACTGCATGACTCAGTACCTAACACCGTTACATAAAGAGACATTTAAGATGTTCTCCTCCTCATCCCTAAGGCATTTGTGCTGTGAAAATGTAAATGTTAAGGAAGGGTATTAACTCTGAATGAGTCCAAGGTGGGCAAACTCTCGCAGGGTATTCTTGTCACATGTACCCTTGGAGGATTCACCTAAGCGAGAGCCGTTGTGAGGCCGCGACTATGAGAATCAGGCTGTTCTTTAGTAACTCATGAGAATCAAGATTAGTGCATGGTCATAATCGCACAAACTAGTGAACATGTCTAATAGTCGGTACTGTGTGTGTGACATGTTGAATTCTGGCTCAAAGGGTCTAGTTCAAAGTATAGTCTCACTATGATCCTTCAGAAGGAAACTATTAACACTAAGTGAGATTCAAGTCCAACATACACCTACACCTATTGCGCATTATTAAGGTTGCTCAAACCTATTATATTTATTTTTGTTTATTTTAAAGTTTTGAAATGTGTGGGCGATTGTTAGAATAAAATTATTCTTTTATTAAATTTCAAAACTTTATTTACATTATTTAATTATTCGATTACAAGTTTTTATTACAAAGTTTATTATATCATTTATTACATAAAATTTATTAAGGTGTTACAATATTTAGTAGTATTTTATTGGGTTTTTAATAGCCATAACGGCTAGTTTGTAAAGCTTATATAAGGGGATGTTGTTAGATATATGAAAAAATGTGACATACAAGAGTGATACATATAGAAAAACATGTTTGAGATACAAACATATATTTTACCTATCATCTCTATATTTTTATATTGTGTTTTATGGGCAATTGCGGTTGGGACAGTTCATGGTTCTTCCAGTAAGCGTGACTCCCGAGGAGATAAGCTGTGAGCAAATTGGGTTGAATCTTAGAGCAGTTGATATCCGATTGTAATTTCACGTAGGGAGGCACAGTTGCTTTAGGACAGTGATATCACGCTTCTCAATTCTCATAAGCCAGTTTTTCTGTTTTCTTTTAACTATAATTTATTGATCATTAAAATAATTGTATTGCATTGTTCTTGTATTGTTCTTTGGTTTATTCTTAAGTTATGATTTATTTGTGTTAATGAGAATTACAAAATGTAGTTTTATGAAATTCTTCCAACAAACAGCAACTGTTAAGCCCACAACATAGTGCCCCACGACACCAATACTAGCCAAACTAAGCGGCCATGTGCACAAGCGTGAACCTAATGTACAAGTGCACACGAGACACACGGCATGCAAGTGTGCACATCAAGGCCCAATCTGTCATGAGCATTAGCCCCGCCACGATACGAATGTGGCATAACGGGTGCTAATGTCAGAACTCCATTCTTGATGCCAATGCCCAACATCTGCCCCACCGAAGACAATGTCGCCCATGTAGTCCCTTGACTAGCATAAGGACTATAGTCACGTGCCACAGCCGGCTCCCAAGTCTCGCCCACTCCCTTGGGGGACTCACTTGAGTGCTGTCCCTTTCGATAGCACTAGGAGGTGGTAGAGTCAACACCAGGACCCCCCTTATAATAGCATTCTGAGCCATTTCCAAACTTGCAGAAGAAAACAACCTCCCCCCCCCCCCCCCCCCCCCCCCCCCCCCCCCCCCCCCCCCCCCCCCCCCCCCCCCCCCCCCCCCCCCCCTCCCCCGAGGAGTCATAATTCATAAATTCAATAAATATGAAAAATACAAATTACGAGATTGCCATGCCACCGGCCAACCGTGCTCAGACATGCCCAACGCCAAGGTTCCTAGCGGACCTAGACGTGCCACGAGTGGCAACCCGTGACATTCTCCACCACTTCAACCATCGTCGTCCTCAATGATACCAAAGCCCAATACCAACTCCTGACACTTGCCACCACTAGTGTCAACTTTTGACATTCTTCACCACTAGAAAAATCAACACCCTCGTTGATGCCAAGCATATCGCTGAATGCGGTAGTGCTTATATGCCCCCACGATGAGTTGCCACCATTCCTCACAGACCAACACCTCTGTGCTGATAGCCTATAAATCCGATCTTCACCAAATCTGCCCCCACAGCTACTCGAAGCAAAGGTTTGCCTAGACTCCTATGCTGAACTCGGCTAAGCAAGACACCTTTGCCACCACATTAAGCAAGCGCAAACTCTTCTGAGTAAGTGTCCCATATCATATTTCTCCATCCATCGGCAACATGTACTTGAATATGCGCTGTTCGTCGTGCACTAAGGAAAGTATGCACTAACCGTCACGCACCCTCCACCACTTCAAGGGGTCGATGCCCTCATCGACGAGCACTAAACGTGCACCCTCTACACAACTGCACAGCTGAAGCCACAAAAGCTCACTTGACATCAGAATTCACCATTTGTAAGACCCAAAGGCGGCTTCACGACAACCTGTGGCTCTATCCCACACTAGTTCCCAACTGACCGATACTCCCACTGGATGCAAGTTCGTCTGAACTGTCGAAATAAACCTTGCCCATTGGAAAACGGTTCCAAACTATTGAAGTTCCCACAATGTTGCTCCAGTACCTCAATCCTTAGACCTTCACCCAAAGACAACCCATGTTGTTTCAGTGCTTCAGCTATCCAGCCTTCACCTGAAATCAGCCCACACTGTTCCAGTACCTCAGCTCTCTAGCCTTCACCGAAATAAGTTTTCACAACTCCAGTCCCTGACCCTCTGATCTTCACCTGAAGTCTACTCACAATGCCTCCCTCCGCTGGAGGACTTTATGTTTTGAAAAACCCTCACTCCACAGTGCTCTCAAGCAACGATGAACTCCTCTAAGCCACCAGGCATTCACTAGCAAACATGTATCACAACGAGACAAGACCACCCAAAAGTTTGAAATAAGAACACGCTTTTCACAAATGCCAATAGCTAAGCGCAGAAATGAGCACAACCACTAAGTGAGCAAAAAGCCAACAAAGTAACAATGCAACAATACGAGCAAAGATGCCAACGATTTTGGCCCACTCAAGGGTCAAATGAAGGTAAGCAAATCCCCACAACACGAAGCAAGTTCTTCCGCACATGCTCACATACTGCAGAAACAACCCACCAATCTAATAAAGGAGCACTACTAGCTATGCATCAAAATCAATGATTTGACACATAGAAGCATCCATGCACTACTAAGTCAGTCTCATGCACATCCTTAAGACAGCCTGTTGCACTGTGCACCACAACCACAATCAAAGGACCGAGCGCGCGTCCAAAGCTTGTTGAAGCGGTCACTCTAAAAAAGGTACGAAAGGGGTTCAAACAGCAACCAAGTCCACTGATACCATAAGATTTTAGCCCACAGAGACTGGAAACTGCTAGCTCGGGCCACCAATCCATTCGTCATAAGATTGAATGACACTCGCTTCACCGATAAACTGAAAACCAACAATTTGACGTAAATAATCCACTGAGAGAATTCCATCACAAATGAAAAGAATGCCCACACGGATAAAAGGAGCAACACTCAATTAATGCACACCACGGATGGTTAGTACTCTGATACCAACCGTCACGGGCTGGCAGGCCGAGTACCACACGGTGACAGTAATGTAACTCGCCATGATCATACGCAGCGAAAATAACCTGTAAGGCGACTATGCATCAAGCAATAGTCCCGCCAAACTCAAACATCGAGGCATAAGAATATGCGCTCATCCAGGATCCATTCGTAATGTCCCGCACATCATGTTAAGCTCTGTCCACCGATGCTCAAGCCTTTCGGCTAACCCAAGCTATAGGCGATAGCAATGCCATTCTCAAATGCGTGTATACATGACAAGCAATATACTTAGCGTTAGTCCCTCCCGTAACACAAACAAGATAGTAATGTGCAACTGGACATGCGCGTGAGCCAAACATCACCCGTTAGGCATGACGTCTCCATCTATGAAGCTCTTAGTGCCTCGCGTCAAGGTTGTTGCCCGTAAGGATAGGCACCATCGAATAGCAACCGTTAAGCCCACAATAGTGCCCCACGACACTAATGCTAGCCAAACCAAGCGGCCGTGTGCACAAGCGTGAACCCCATGTGCAGTGCATACGAAACACACGGTATGCAAGTGTGCACACTGAGGCCCAATCCTTCATGAGCATAAGCCCCGCCACGATATGAATGTGGCATAGCGGGTGCGAATGTCACAACTCCGTTCTCGATGCTAATGCCCAACATCTACCCCACCGGACACAATGCCGCCCATGTAGCCTCTTGACTAGCATGAGGACTATAGTCACGCGCCACAGCCAGCCCCTAAGTCTCGCCCATTCTCTTGGGGGACTCACTTGAGTGTTGTCCATTTTGGTAGCACCAGGGGGTGGTAGAGTTAACACTAGGACCCCCCTTATAATAGCATTCTGAGCCATCTCCAAACTTGTAGGAGAAAACATCCTGCCCCCTGAGGAGTTATACTCCATAAATTCAATAAATATGAAAAATACAAATTACGAGATTGCCATACCACAAGCCAACATGCTCAGACATGCTCCACGCCAAGGTCTTTCGCAGCCCCAAATGTGCCACAGGTGGCAACCCGTGACACATAGTTTAGTAAACAAAGCATTTCAAATCTATTTGATTCCTGCCTATTAAGCAATAATAATGTTCGAGAAGAAGGGGTTAGTACAGTGATATTGGCACACTCTCATAATTGAGGTTATGTTATGGATTCAATTCATTTTTTTGCCTTCTCCATGACTCAAGTATCCGAAAAAAAAAAAAATATATATATATATATATAGGTTCTCTCACCGACGGTAACATTTATTTATAACTAGTAGGATTGGTTTGATTGTGATGAAAATGACTCATACATATTGAGATGAAAATGATTCATACATGTTATAGTGAGACTTCCAAACTATTTGGCCTTTGTTTTGAGATCCCTAAAAGATTTGCCAAATGTTTCTGGCCTAAAAATATTTTTCTAGTAGCACAATGCTACAAAAGCAGAAAAATTCAAACAAAATTTTTGTACACCATGATGTCGTTCATGAGAGTATTTTATGATACTCGTAATTACAAAAATGCTATCGGTACAAAATTCTGATGATACTTTCTGTACGATATTTATGGAAGAATAGAATTTTTCTTGGTACGTTTTCCATTCCAACACCAGAAGCTAATTGTTTCTGGAAGTATATGTATTTGCAACTCTTTTAAATTTCTTTTTCTGTTTTTATTTTTCTTTATCCAAATGATCATATAATTGCTTCAATTATCTCCTCCAAAAGCTGGGCTTGGGGATGGTTTTAGTGTCATGCTTTGAATAGAGTTATTTTGCATAGGCCAAGAAAATAGGGGAAAAAACACTAGTAAAGTCGAGGCAGTGAGAGGCAAAGTTCATCTTTGCATTGGCTTCCTAGAGTCTTCCAAATTAATGTCATGCATTAATGTCACCCCCTCTCTCTCCCTTAACTTTCCAAAATGTGGTTTTGCACTCGTTTTTGAAAATTTTATAGAGTAATGCTATACAACCAAAAAATATAACCAGAAAATATAACTAGAATGATGTGGCTGAGTTGTGGGCCTATCATTTTAAAACAAAGAACCCATCAAGATGCATTTTAATTACAAAACTGTCACTGTCACATCATTCTAGTTTAAAATTCTATATAAAAATTCTGGAAGAATAGCATTTTTCAATTTTATAATGTTAATGATACTAAATTTAGGATAACATTAAAACTAAATCCAATACTACTGCATCTTCAATTTTTCAAGTTGCTGAGGAGGCAGTCCTTTAAACATCAGATGAGATTTGCTTTATAATATTTAAATTCAAATGAATTAGAAAGAAAGGATCACTTGGGAATTTGGAAGTAGTTTACATATGCAGTTTGTGAAATTTTAAATTGTAAGAATAGGCAAACCCACTATGATCTCTTCGATAAAAAAGGTACATATTCTGATAATTGAAGTGCACTGTTAGATCAGTCCCAAAAAAAAAAAAAGGGCAAAAGGAGAAAAAACAAAAGTTAGAAAAGTTGAATTATTGCAGAAAATTTTGAAATAAAAAATCAAAGATTGATAGGTCGCAATTCGGAGCTTGCTTTACAAATCCTAATGGTTAGCGCAACTAAGTCTTCCCACGTGTCACGAGCTGGCAGGCCGGGTACCACACGATGACAGTAATGCGACCCGCCATTATTATACGCAGCGAAAATGACCCGTGAGGCGACTATGCACCAAGCAATAGTTCCGCCAAACTCAAACACCAAGGCATAAGATTATGCGCTTGTCCAGGATCCATCCGTAATGCCCCACATATCTCTTTAAGCTCGGACCTCTGATGCTCAAGCCATAAGGCAACCCAAGCTATAGGCGATAGCAACGCCATACTCAAATGCGCGCGTACACGACAAGCAATGTGCTTAGCGCTAGTCCTTCTTGAAACACAAGCAAGACAGCCATGTGCAACTAGACATGCGCGTCAGCCAAGCATCACCCGTTAGGCACAACGCCTCCATCCATGAAGCTCTTAGCGCCCCGTATCAAGGTTGCCCGCAAGGAAAGGCACCACCAAATAGCAACTGATAAGCCCCCAACATTGTGCCCCATGACACCAATGCTAGCCAAACCAAGCGGCTGTGTGCACAAGCGTGAACCCAATGCGCAAGTGCACACGAGACACACAGCATACAAGTGTGCACACCGAGGTCCAATCCGTCATAAACATAAGCCCCCGAAATGATATGAATGCGGCATAGTGGGTGCGTATGTCACAACCTCATCCTCGACGCCAATGCCCAACATTTGCCCCACCGGGTACAATGCCGCCCATGTAACCCCTTGACTAGCATGAGAACTGCAGCCACGTGCCACAGCCGGCCCCTAAGTCTCGCCCCCTCCCTTGGGGGACTCACTTGAATGCTATCCCTTTCGGTAACACCAGGGGGTGGTAGAGTCAACACCATGCCCCCCCTTATAATAGCATTCTGAGCCATCTCCAAACTGATAGGAAGAAACATCCTACCCCCTCGAGGAGTCATAATCCATAAATCCAATAAATATGAAAAATACAAATTACGAGATTGCCATGCCACCGACCAATCATGCTTAGACATGCTCCACGCCAAGGTCCCTCGCGGCCCCAGACGTGCCACAGGTGGCAAACCGTGACACCACGCCAAGCTATAAAACCTATCAAGTTGTTTGAGTTGGGCTAGTGTTTGACTTATTCAAAATTCACTTAAAATAAATTAAGTTTAAATATATTTTAAACTCGTTAATTTACGCTTAATAAACTTATATGCAAAAATTAAATTACTCAAGCTCGATTTGATTAAAATTTGCTTGAAATCAATTAAGAAATTAAACAAATTAAACTTGAACACATTTTTAAACTCGTTAAAATATTCACACTAAACTTGAACAATCTACTACTCAACACTTTCAGAAATAAATTGCTATAATAAATATAAACTGGAATTTGGGGGAGGGAAGGGAAATGGGAAAAAAAAGGAAGAGATATTTTAAATTACTCTCTCTTTCTCTCTTTTCTTTCCTTTCACTTTCCTTTTATTTTCTTTACAAATTTTGTTTTTCTCTTTCTTTTCTATTCCTTTCCTCCTAACCGTGTTTGTTTGGAAAATTAGAGTAAGTGATTTGATTTATTATCCATAGACCTCATCTAATCTTATATTTGGAAACAAAAAGAGATGGTGGAATTGTAATCCTTTCAGACTATTAATCTCTCAAAATGGAGAATAAATAATATCATAGAGAGGTAATATTACTTATTCCCGTCATTAGAATAAGTTCAAAAATGACATTTTTATCCTTCTTTTATTATTATTATAGGTTAATATAATATTAAATACCTATAGTATAATTTAAAGTTAATTTGTCTATTAGTTCTCTTATTTTTAATGTGATACTTTAACAAAATAATGTTACTTATATCATTATAACTCATCCTAATCAAACGTAATATGAGTAATCTCTCATTACATTAAATATAACTTATTACCTATCGCTATCTTCTAATCTTACACTATTACTTATTTCTTATTTTATCATCCAGTAAACAAACGAACCTCTAAACAGGCTTTGAAAGATAACTCACGAGTAACCTCTCATTACATCAAATGTTATTTATTATCTATCAGTTTCTTTTAATCTTACACTATCACTTATTCTTTAATTTATCATCCAGCAAACAAACGGACCTCTAAACAGGCTCTGAAGGATAACTCATGAGAAAGCTATTCTGCTTGCCGGGCAGCTGAGAGCAATTCCTACGGAAAAAGGCTAGCTGCCAATGAAATGACTACCCTACCAACGGCCCGCAGCCCACATTTTCCAAACAAAAGTTTGGTTGCGTAGGCTTACCACAAATAGTGTTGTCTTTTTTGAATCCACCACTCCACGGGCCCACTGCAATGTTTGTATGTAAGCCTATCTTCGTTCAGCTTCGCTCATCACACTAGACATTTTCAAGAGGATCTACCTCTGATACTTCCCTCCCATTTTCATAGTCCATTAACGTCCACGGTGAGTATAAATACATTCTTATATATACGCATATCATAGAATTTGAGCAAACCATGGGATGGCACGTGGTGGCGATGCCTTATCCCGCGAGGGGCCACATCAACCCGATGATGAACCTCTGCAAGCTACTAGCTGCAAGAAGGGACGATATTCTGATCACCTTCGTCGTGACGGAGGAGTGGCTCGGCTTACTCAGTTTCGAGACCAACCTGGCTAACTTTCGTTTCGTCACTGGTGATGATGATTTTTCGATTGGATTGGGGCTGTGTTTGGTCCACCTGGAAGATTGCCCGATCAGGTCTCTCCGGCTGATCGTCCTCGCCCTCCCGTGCCGAGTAGGTGTTCGTAAGCGTCCACCGGTCGGGTCGGCACCCGACCGTCCTGACACGCGTCAGGGGCGTGGGCGTAGCGTGTACTTGCAATCATCCCCCACTTCCCTGATACCGTTTTGACACACACCACCTTGGAGTGTAAGGATGATCCTCTCGAGTGTTCTGACACCGTTCTAACCCTCCAACTAGAGGTCGCCACGTAAGGAGACCACCTACTACCACCATGCAAGCATACAAGGGGAAGAGTTCGCCCCATTCCCAGGTACAAAACACATACAATCCCTAATTCATCTCTCTCTCTCCAACACTTGAATCTCCTTGAATCTAACTTGAACACCAGAGGGCCTTTGGCTCCCGCCACACCGGTGGGTTTAGTGTAGGAGATCACCGGCCGATATCATCAGAGTTCATCTCGAACCTGGGGATAAGCCACCACGAGTTTGCTGCATTATCAGCTGGCGCCATCTGTGGGAACCAAATTCTTTCATGGCATTTCATGGTCTTGACTAGGTCTGTGATTAACACCCTCTCTGAAGGAAATTCGATGGCCAATTCCAATACAGAAAAGATAGCCGCCTTGGAAAAGACGGTGGCTGACATGATGGCCAGCATGTAGCAATTGGTCCGTCAAATCGCGGAGTTGCTTTAACGAAACCCAGCTCCTCAGGTAGAGATTCCACCGAGGCCCAACCTCCCGGTAAAGGAACACGAGGAGTAGGAGGTCAACAAGGATCTGCCCATTATCCCCAATGGTAATGAAAACGGCAATGATGGACGGGTTAAGGACCCTCTCCTTCGCCGTGAGCCCCCCATTGAAGAAGCACAAACGAGCCACGCCATCCCATCGAGGATGGAGACGATAGGCGATAAACCGGAGAGCTCCCATGCTTGGGACGAACAACTGAAGGCCATGCAAGCTCAAATGGCCGGAGTTTTAGCCGCGGTGGAAGCTAAAGCTCCAAACACCGTGGATGCCCTCATTGGCCGAACGACCTCGCCATTCGCACAGAAGGTGATGGATTACCCGCTTCCCTCGAAGTTCAAAATGCCGACTTTGGACACGTTCGACGGATCCAAAGACCCGGTGGACCACTTGGAGATGTTTAGGGCGCTCATACATCTGCAGGCAGTACCGGACGAGATCATGTGCAGGGCATTCCCCATCACGTTGAAGGGTTCGGCACGAACCTGGTTCAACAAAATCAAACTAGCGACGGTCTCCACCATCAAGGAACTTAGCAAGCTATTTGTGAGCCACTACATCGGAGCACAGCGACAAAGGAGGCCCGCGGCGCATTTGCTGATTGTGAGGCAGAAGAAGGAAGAGACGTTGTGGGAGTACGTGGGGAGATTCAACCAGTAGACATTGTCCGTGGACGACGTGGACGACAAGGTGGCCGTCACGGCTTTCATGAGCGGCTTGAGAAGTGGGAAACTCTTCTTCTCCTTATCGAAGAAGCCACCCCAAGATATGGCCGAATTGATGCTTCGTGCTCAGAAGCACATGAATGCAGAAGATGCCATGAGCGCCAGGAGAGATAATGACGAAGGGGGTGGCCCGCGCACGGAGAAGAAGAGATTGAGCGGAACCTCAAACGATGAGAGAGAGACGAAGACAGGTAGAAGTGGCAACCGGGCGAGGAGCCAAGGAGAAGAGAGGCGCGAGCACTATTGCGGTCTAGATCGGACGTTCACCCCACTCACGATGAAGTTGAAAGATGTCCTAATGGAGATCAGAGATGACCCGGACCTGAAATGGCCCGAGCCTCTGAAGACGCCCTCGAGCATGAGAAACAGAAAGAGATATTATCGGTTCCACCGCAACCATAGCCACGACACGGAGGACTGCATCGACCTGAAGCAGCAGTCAAGGACTTGATCAAACGGGGCAGACTTAGCCGCTCTGTGGCCGGCCGAGACCGGACACGGGGTGAACGACACAGCCCAACGAGGACAAAAGCAACCACGCAGCTCATCGGGAAGATAAGGGTCGTTTTAGGAGGATTCGCTGGAAGAGGCGAGTCCTCTTCAGCGAGGAGGAAGCACTTTCGAGACATCCGAACCAAAGCCGAAGTAATGCTGGTCGAGGCGACTAGTAAAAAGGGGAAGACCAAAAGCCCCATGGTCACCTTCATGGAAGAAGAAGCCGCCGAGCTACACCAACCACACGATGACCCCCTGGTCGTCTCAGCGGTGATTTCTAACTTCAGAACTTGGAGAATCTTGGTCGACAGTGGGAGCTCGGCTAATATCCTGTTCAAGGGGGCCTTCAAAAAAATGCAGATCGGCCTGGAGAAGTTGACGTCGGTAAGCTGCCCCCTAGTCGGCTTCATCGGAGACGGGTGGTCCCTCTCGGATCCACCGCCTTACCAGTCACCCTTGGAGAGGAAACGCATCAGACAATAAAAATGATCCACTTTCTGGTTGTGGATTGCCCATTTGCATACAATGCCATCATCGACCGAACTGCTCTAAACCAGTTTAAAGCAGTCGCTTCCACGTACCATTTCCGGATCAAATTCCCGACCCACACGGGGATCAGGTGCGCAAAGGGCTACCAGAAAGAAGCGCGAGAATGCTACATGACCTCCCTTAAAGGAGAGCCCAACAGGGAGACCTTGGTCATCGAAGAGCTTGAGCTGAGGGATGAGGAGGAAGTCAGAAGAGGAGAGTCGGCAGAAGAACTGGAAGACGTCCCGGTCGGGACCCCAAGGCAGAGCAGGGTAGTGAAGATCGAGGCTACCGTACCAGAGGAGTTGAAACAGCAGCTGAGGCAGTTCCTAAGGGGTAATGCTGACGTGTTCGTCTAGTCTCACGAAGACATGCCAGGGATTGACACCCGAGTAGCGGCTCAATACTTGAACATTGAACCTGAGGCCAAGCCTGTCAAGCAGAAACGAAGGAACTTTGCGCCGGACAGGAACGATGCAATTGCTGAGGAAGTAGAGAAGCTGGTGCAGGCGAAGTTCATCAAGGAAGTGCACTACCCTACTTGGCTCTCCAACGTTGTCATGGTGAAGAAGTCCAATGGAAAGTGGCGGATGTGCGTTGACTTCACCGACCTAAATAAGCATGCCCCAAAGACAATTTCCCACTACCGACCATCAACCTCCTCGTCGACTCCACTGCTGGGTATGAAATGCTAACCTTTATGGATGCTTTTTCAGGATATAACCAAATTCGGATGGCAGAGCGCGACCAGGAGCATACGGCCTTCATCACAGACCGAGGGCTCTATTATTACAACGTCATGCTGTTCGGATTAAAGAATGCAAGGGCAACATACCAACGGCTGGTCAACCTCATATTCAAATCACAAATTGGACGCAACGTGGAAGTTTACGTGGACGATATGTTGGTGAAAAGCAAGGTGGCCACAAACCACCTGCAGGATCTTGAAGAGACGTTCCAAACACTTCAAAAGTACCGAATGAAGCTTAATCCCGCCAAGTGTGCCTTCGGCGTCGCCCCGGGGAAGTTCCTAGGTTTTATAGTCTCATAAAGGGGGGTTGAGGCAAACCCTGAAAAGATTCAGGCCATCATTGACATGCAAGCGGCCCGGACGACGAAGGATGTTTAGCGCCTGGCAGGACGTGTGGCAGCCCTGAACAGATTCATCTCCCGGTCCACCGACAAGTGTCTCCCGTTCTTCAAAATCCTACACAAGGCGTTCGAATGGAACGAAGAGTCTGAAGAAGCCTTTGGTCAACTCAAACAATATCTAAGCTCAGTCCCGTTGCTCAGCTGAACCGTCCTGGGGGAGGAATTATTTCTCTATTTGGCAGTGTCGGCAACAGCGGTGAGCTCAGCCCCTGTTCAAGAAGAAGGGGGGATCCAAAAGCCAGTATACTACACCAGTCGAGCCTTGCGTGGAGCAGAAGAGCGGTACCCAAAGATGGAACTCATGGCCCTCGCGCTGGTGGCTGTAGCTTGGCGCTTAAGGCCCTACTTTCAAGCCCACACAATTGTGGTATTCAATGATCAGCCGTTGAATAACATCCTACACAAGCCCGAGGCGTTAAGACACTTGGTGAAATGGTCCGTTGAACTTAGTCAGTTCGACATCCACTACCGACCCCGACTGGTGATCAAAAGGCAGGCTGCTGCAGATTTCATTGCAGAATTCACTAACCTGCCCCTTGCCACCCCTGAAGCCGACTTTCCTGATAGCCACTGGGTCCTGAACGTCGACGGTTCTTCTACTCATGCTTTTGGTGGTGCCGGCGTGGTCCTCGTCACCCCGAATGGCTACAAGATGGAATACGCTCTCCGTTTCAAGTTCCCTGCCACCAACAACGTTGCTGAATACAAAGCACTCATTGCCGGTCTCAAGATGACTCGGCAAATGGGGGCTGAACAGATAGTGGTGCGAAGCGATTCTCAGCTTGTAGTGGAGCAGGTCTAGGAAGAGTATGAAGCCAGAGAAGACAACATGAAGTAATACTGCCAAGTGGCGAAGAGCCTGGCCAGAAGATTTGTGAAGGTACTCTTGGAACGTGTTCGGAGATTGCAAAATGAAGAGGCAGACCGACTGGCCAGGATAGCCTCGTCAAACGAGCCCGACCAGAACGTCCCGATTGAGATTCTTGATTCACCGAGCATCCAGAGCCCGGAAGTCAACCAGATTGAGCCCGAATCCTCATAGATGAGCCAGATCAGGAGTTATTTGGAGAACGAAACCTTGCCTGAAGACCGGAACGAGGCGAGGCGAATTCAGTATCGGTCGAGTAGGTACCTCATACAGGGCGGAGTACTCTACAAAAGGGGACACACCATGCCACTTCTTCGTTGTGCCAATGAGGATGAGGCAGACTACATAATGCGGGAGGTCCACGAGGGGGTAGTGGGAACCACTCTGGTGGCTGGTCCCTTGCCAAGAAGATACTACGAACGGCCTATTACTGGCCCACCATGGAGAAAGATGCCCAAGAATTCATCAAGAAGTGTGACAAGTGCCAACGGTTCGCCAACATCCCGAGACTGCCCTTTCAGGAGTTAACCCCGATCCAGACCCCCTGGCCCTTCGTGCAGTCGGGGATCGACATCGTGGGACCATTGCCGCTCGACAAAGGACAGACGAAGTTCGCGGTAGTGGCAATTAACTATTTCACAAAGTGGGCAGAAGTAGAAGCCCTACCGACAATCATTGAGGAGAAGATGAAGAAATTCTTGTAGCAGAATATTGTGTGCAGGTTCGGAATCCCCAGGGTTGTCATCACGGACAACGGGAAGCAGTTTGAGGGTAGGCAGTTCAACCAACTGTGCACTGATCTGGGAATAAGTCACCATGCTTCGTCCCCCGAGCACCCACAAGCAAACGGCCAAGTCGAAGTTACCAACAAGTCCTTCCTGAAGATCCTCAAGGAGAAGTTAGAGAAGGCCAAGGGTTTGTGGGCGAAGGAGCTCCCTAACATCCTTTAGGCCTACAGAATGACGGAGAGAGTGTCCACAGGGCAGACGCCGTTCTCGCTTACTTTTGGTACCGAAACCGTTATCCTGGTGGAGATCGGCCTTCCCAGCCCAAGAAAGTTACAGTTCGACCTCGCAACCAATAGCGAGGCCATGAATGTGAACCTGGATCTGTTGGAGGAAAGGAGGCTACAGACAGCTATGAGAATGGCGTCCTTCTAGCAGAGATGCGTCAATACCACAACTTTAGAGTTCGGCCAAAAGACTTCATGACCGGGGACCTTGTTCTAAAGAGAGTCAATCAGTCTACCAAAAATCCCAGAGAGGGCAAGCTCGGATCCAATTGGGAAGGACCTTACGAGGTGATCAGCAGTACCAGGAAGGGGACGTATAAATTGAAGGACTCAGAAGGCAAGGAGCTCCCCCATCCGTGGCACCCAGAGCATCTGAGGAAGTGCTACTCTTGAAAGGCTCCCACTTGTAACTAAACTGAATATCAATAAAAGAGATTTTTTGAAAATTGTCTGCCTACGCAAAATCGACACAGGATCTGCCTACTTGTATGGCACAAAAATTGAATTTGCTCGGCCAAGTACCGAGTAGAGCCAAAGGGCCTTAAGTGGCAATGGCACATAAATTAAATCTGCTCGGCCAAGCGCCGAGCAGAGCCAAAGGGCCTTAAGTGGCAATGGCACAGAAATTGAATCTGCTCGGCCAAGCGCCAAGCAGAGCCAGAGGGCCTTAAGTGGCAATGGCATAAAAATTGAATCTGCTCTGCACTAGCCTTAAATAAAAATGGCATTGAACCTGCTCGGCCAAGTGCCGAGCAGAGCCAGATGTTGAACCTATTCGGTTATCGTTGCTGTTCAGGTTCTAATTAGCGCTCACAAGCATTCTACAAGTCATTCCAGTCAAATACTCAGAAAATATGGTAGACACAGAAGCATATGAAGATAAGCCCATTTCATTAATGTAAGGCAGAGTACATCGGCGAAATGCTCGTTTTCAAAAAAAAAAAACTATTACAAAGGGAAACGCTACTCAGGTTCGGGCCTGCTCTGTGGTTACCCCTCCGCTCTTCCTAGAGCCCTTCTGCTAAACCCCCTCAGTAGGAGGCCCAGAAGCCATTTGTTAAGCCCCCATAGTAGGAGGCACTTCCTTAACACTGGGTTGAAGCTTAGCACCCGTCTCAACAGTAGGAGCAGCAGCTTCGGTCACGACCCCCCCACCACTGAGAGAAGCCTCTTCAGAAGGCTCAAGAATAGAGAAGTCTAGACCGGGGAACTTCCTTGAAGCCTGACCTCTGGCATGCTCGAAGCCTTGGAGGAAGGTTGGCGCCAGCAGAGCCTGAAAGTCATCCCCCTCCTTAAACTGTTCCACCGCTCCACTTTTGGCCTTCACGAGCTCCTCATCAACAGCCGCCTTCTCCTTTTCTAGTTCGTGTCGTTTGGCCTGCTTGGTCGAGAGATCCAGTACGAGCTTGCTGGCAGTGGCGTTAAGTTTTTTGCACTCATCTTGGGCCTTCTTTAGATCCTCTACTATCGAGTCCCTCTCTGCGCGAACAGCGGCGATCTCGTCCTTCACGACACGGGTAGCTATGATTTCCTCATTTATCCCGTTCAACTCGGCGAGAAGGGCCGCACAGGTACTCTTCTCGTGGTTGAATGCCCTTTCCAGGCCTGTCAAACGATGGCCTATCTTGATATTCCTGGTGACAGACTGGCAAAGGCTACGAGTCAGAACAACCAAAGTAAATGAAAAGAGAAGACCGAGTAGTAGCACGCACATTGAAAAGATCGTGGTTCATGTCTTTCACCAGATGGTTGTTGTTATATTTGTCGATCCTTTGAAGGTCGGCGTCCTTCACGGCAATCGCTGTCACACCCCCCATCCCAATTAGACATTAATTATGTCATATTAGGCAGGGCGTGATCGCACAGGTCACTGTACCTGCGAACGACACCTTAATCCACACCCAACCAATATAATGCAATGAAAGAACACCATTGCCTAATGAAACCATAAACCAATCATGCATAAATATAACATACATCAGAATAATTGATCCTATAACTTTACACGCATCATATCCGGTATAGGTATATGACAAAACCCAATCTCAAGCTAACGTAAAGAAAAATACAAATAGGAAAGACGACTCAAGCCTTGAGACATGACATCCGGACACCAACATGAATGCCACCATGGCAATGACCAACACTGCAGTGAACCAAACCTTCATCTCCAAATTACCTGTCAAAACAGTCTGTGTGGGTGTGAGCTAATTGTCAACGTGCTCACGATAGATAATCAAATTCATAGAGAATGATAATATGTACCCAAATGCATACATATAGAAATGATTAATATATATCTATATCATGGATGTCTCAATGCAATGCATGTATCACCCACATGTGCACGCAATTTTAGATAACGTTGGCCCAATATATCGATGGCGCGTTATCAAGGAATGCCCACCGTGGCACCCCTAGGCTAGTCCACCGTGACTAAGCCTTGGTTAACCCACCGTGGTTAACTCTCTCCAGTGCAATGCAAGGCATACAATATGAATGGTATGCAATGCCACCATATATATATAGAATCATCAATATCTCCACAGAACTTCTCATATGATACCAATTTCACCTCATATATATAAACACCTTCAACACCTCATATGCATTCACCACCACTATACATATAGAAAACAACCAATGCATTCAATATTTCATAATCCCATAATTAACACCAATATAGATAATAATACAAGCAATATATTCACTTCTATATGAATAAGATTATCCTATGATCCCACCTGTCACTGCACACACACTACGTCAAAGATCACTTTTGCGTTGACGTTGAAGGATCTTGCTCTCCGTTAGCTCCTAACACCACAACCGTATTAGGTTAGGCAACTCAATCATCATAAATATAATGGATATCTTCCAAAAAAATTATAACACTGAAATTCTGCATTAAAACTACCATATGTTAATCTCAATCACACTCCCAATGTTAAGCTAGAGCTGAAAATACCAAAATACAAGAAGTCCTCTAATCTGTCAAAACTGACACAGGTATCCTAATCTGAACATAATTTCGTGAGGTTATACCCAAAAATTCTAAAACTGTAGAAATACAACATAGGCATCTCACAGAGTATCCAGACAAAATTTTACATTTTTTGAACATGCCTAAGTATTTATTTCGTATTTTCTAATACAGGGCAGTGCTGCAGAAACTTGAATTCAGCAGCAGATGCTCTACCTTTGAGAAATTCGTAGCATAGGTAAAAGACATCGAAATAATCTGAAATTTGGTACAGATTATCTTCAACCGTTCTACTAGATACAGTAAAAATTTCATAATTTTTGGGCTACTCTAACTTGGTCGAATTCTCTGTCAAACCAGAGACTACAGATCTGGGAATCAGACTTCTACAGTGGCAGCCTAACTTTGAAAAATCACCATAATTCGAATCTAAAACATTTTTGATTGAAACCAAAGCCCAAATTTTCCTAAGATCTTAAAGTTCAAGTGTATAAAATTTCAGCCACAAATCAGATTGTTAAAGAGGTCAAACAACCTCCGAAAGTAGCTGTTTCTGCAGATTTTCGCAGCAGAAACCTTCCAACTTTGGACAGAGGTTTCTCTCTCAATTCTTAACCAAATCAGATGAAATTCGTATCTAAATAAAGTATTTTTTCAAGATCTATCCACCTATAGCTTGATCTACAGCAAGATACAAATTTTCATACCTGAAATCGGCCTATTCTGGCGATGGCAGCAGCTCCTCTCGTACTCCCTCTCTGTTTTTTTTCTCTGCAACTTCTCTCTCTCTCTCTCTCTCTCTCTCTATATCTCTCTCTCTTCTTCTCTCTCTATCTCTATCTCTATCTCTATCTCTCTTCCGTCTCTTTCTATTCTATCACTCTCACTTTTCTTTTTTTTTTTTTTTTTTTTTTTTATTTTATTTTATTTTATTTTTCACTATCTCTTCAGCTAGGTAGGTAAAACCCTTAGTTTTGTTTCCCCCATCATGACTTCCACCTAGGTGTCAACTCTTATTGGTAAGGTAATTTAAGTCAAATTAAACTTATTTTACATAAATGCTAATGTATATAACTCTTAACCATGCAATACTATCATTACTTACCGAAGAAATTAAAAGTTAGGGTCTCACAACTCTCCCCTCCTGAAAGAATTTCGTCCCGAAATTCTCTTACCTGATGGAAACAAGTACGGATATTGTTTTTGCATTATCTCCTCACTCTCCCATGTAGCTTCTTCCACCGTATAGCTTGCTGAAGACTCAACCAAAATCTCGATGTAAACCTTGGATCTCTGTCTGAAACTATAGATACTGGCGTTCCATGTAGTCTGACAATCTCCTTCACATATAACTTAGCATATTGATCCAACGTATAAGTAACTTTTACTGGAAGGAAATGAGCTGACTTGGTCAATCTGTCCACAATAACCCATACTGAATCTTGTCCACTAGGAGTTTTCGGTAGTCCCACAACAAAATCCATAGTGATATGCTCCCATTTCCATTGAGGGATAGAGAGAGGCTGCAATAAACCTGCCGGTCTTTGATGCTCAGCTTTCACCTGTTGACAAGTTAAACATTTTGCCACAAATTCAGCAATATCCGTCTTCATACCTGGCCACCAGTATATCTCCCGAAGATCTCTGTACATCTTGGTGCTCCCCGGATGCATAACATATAGTGAGTGATGTGCCTCTTCCATAATTTCATTTTTCAAAGCTGAATGATTAGGTACACAAAAACGATGTCCCAACATTAAAGTACCATCATCCAGAATAGAGAAATCAGTGCTCACCTTTTCCAACACCTCTTGCCTAATCTTTATCAACCGCTCATCCTGCATTTGAAGTTCCCGAATGCGATCAAGTAACAATGGTCTCACCCGAAAATGAGCTAACATGACATTCATACCTTTTTGTTCAAACTCCACTCCCAAGGAAGTCATTTCTGCATATACTTCTGCCCGATGACATCGCATGCAAGCCAGTCTACTTGAAGACTTTCGACTCAAAGTATCAGCCACTACATTAGCTCTTCCCGGATGGTAATGAATTACACATTCATAGTCTTTAATCAATTCCATCCATCTCCTCTGTCGTGCATTCAAGTCTCGTTGAGTAAATAAGTACTTTAAACTTTGATGATCTGTGTACACCTCGAAAGATTCCCCGTACAAATAATGTCTCCATAGTTTCAATGCAAACACCACCGCTGCCAACTCCAAGTCATGTACAGGGTAGTTCTTTTCATGTGTCTTCAGCTGTCGTGATGCATAAGCTATAACTCTTTCCCTTTGCATCAAAACACAACCTAATCCTTGATGTGAAGCATCACTGTAAATAACAAAATCACCCTTACCTGATGGAATGGTCAATACTGGTGCTGTAGTCAACTTGGTTTTTAATTCTTGAAAACTATGCTCACAATCATCTGTCCAATCAAACTGTACCTCTTTACGTGTCAACCGAGTCAAAGGAGCCGCGATAACTGAAAAGCCCTGTATGAACCTCCGATAATAGCCCGCTAAGCCCAAGAAACTTCTCACTTCTGAAACATTCTTCGGTTGTCCCCAGCTAATCACTGCTTCAATCTTTTTCGGATCCACATTAATCCCCTCCGCAGATATCACATGACCCAAGAAAACAACTCTGTCCAACCAGAATTCACATTTGCTAAACTTGGCATATAATTGTTTTTCCCTTAATGTTTGCAATACAAGTCTCAGATGCTTCTCATGTTCTTCTTGACTATGGGAGTAAACCAATATATCATCAATAAAAACAATCACAAAGGAATCAAGGAAAGGTCGAAACACTCTGTTCATCAAATCCATGAAGATAGCAGGTGCATTCGTTACCCCAAAAGGCATCACCAAAAACTCATAATGGCCATATCGCGTACGAAATGCAGTCTTTGGTATGTCACTCTCTTTTACTTTCAATTGATGGTATCCAGATCTCAAATCAATCTTTGAAAACACTACAGCTCCTTGCAATTGATCAAACAAATCATCAATCCGAGGCAAAGGATATTTGTTCTTTATAGTAACCTGATTCAATTGCCGGTAATCAATACACAATCTCATGGTGCCATCCTTTTTCTTCACAAATAAAACTGGTGCCCCCCATGGTGAAACACTCGGTTGAATAAAACCCTTCTCCAGCAAGTCTTGCAACTGCACTTTCAACTCCCGCAATTCGGCTGGTGCCATTCTATACGGTGAGATTGAAATCGGTGTTGTTCCTGGTAACAAGTCAATGGAAAACTCCACCTCTTTGTCTGGGACCACCCCTGGAAGCTCATCTGGAAAGACATCCAGAAAGTCTCGAACTACAGGGATATCAGATAACTTCACTTCTGATTTGGTAGTGTCAACTACATGTGCAAGATACCCTTCATATCCTTTCTGCAACAACCTCCTGGCTTCTAAAGCTGATATTAAACAAGTTGAGACTACATCTCTTTCCCCTTGGAATTTAAATTCTGCTTTATTCGGCATTCTAAAAATAACTTCTTTCTTAAAACAATCAATGGACGCATGATAAGCAGATAACCAATCCATCCCCAATATCAAATCAAAGTCATGGATAGCTAATGGAATCAAGTCAACTGTCAACTCATTATCCCCAATCTTCGCCACACAATCTTTATATATCTTGTCTGCTACTATCACATCTCTCACCGGTGTAGACACAAGTAAAGGTTGCGACATCGAACTACATGGCCTATCCAAATGCATACTAAATGCAAGAGAAACAAAGGAATGTGTGGAACCCGGATCTAACAACACATATGCTTCTTTATCAGCTATGGGTAACATACCTGTCACCACGTTTGGAGTAGCTTGTGCATCTTTCATCGTCATAGCATAGACTCGTGCTTGAGTGCGTGGTTCTGGTGTCGTAGCTGGCCCCTTTTGAGCAACCCCCATTGTTCCCCTGCTTCCACTCGCCACATTACCCACTGATGATGCTGCAGCAAGATTCTGAGGGCAGTTTCTTGCTATGTGACCCGGCTGTCCACACTGATAGCATCTATCAGTCCATGGCACCGGACAATCTCGGACAATATGCCCTTCAACCCCACATCGATAACAAATAATGCCCCCGGTGTTACTCCCCAAGGGCCTCTAACTGGTAGACCTACCCAGTGGTCTCGATGCTCCTCGACCCCTTGAACTTCCTGTACTCCTCGCATTATTGAATCGTGAACCGCTCAATCCAGGATTGTATTGTACCCGTCCTTGGTTCACAGTTGGAGCAGATTCTGAAGGTCTCTGTCGTGAGGTACCAGATCCCGAATCAAATCTCCCCTTCTTAATTTGTTCCCGTCTCCCAATCATTTCTTTCACATCCAATTCCACAATCTAGGCTTTGTTCACCAAGTCCCCATATCTACTGAGTTCAAATGCAGAAACCCGAGATCGGATTGATAACTCCAGTCCCTGTTGAAACCTTCTACACTTAGCACTTTCAGTACGCACCAAGTCAGGTGCAAATCGAGACAAGGCCGTGAACTGCTCTTCATAGTCTACTACTGACATTTTGCCTTGCTTTAGAAGAATGAATTCTTGTTCTTTCTGATAACGGTAAATGAGGGGAAAGTACTGATCATTAAATAGTTCCACAAAGCGTTGCCACGTGATTAGTACTCCTCCAGGTTAAGCATTTTCCATTCGTTTCGTGGCTTCCCACCAGTTCCGTGCCTCACCTTTTAGCATGAAAGTGGATAATGATAGCTTCTGTTCATTAGGAATGCCCATCACTTCAAATATAGTTTCCAACTTCCTTAGCCACTCCTCGGCCACCAATGGATCAGTTGCCCCCGCAAATTCCGGTGGACTTAGCTTCATGAATTGCTCATATAAAGTTGTATTCCTTGGCGCTGATCTTGCCATCTGTGCTTCCATATACTGTGCCATTAAATTTGCTAGTCTGTCCGTGGCATCGGGGACACGTGGTTCCTGCCCTATTTCCTCTGCACCTCGCACAGAAGCTGATGACTCGCCTCCTGATTCTTGATGTGCCATTCTTTCTGCACCAAACCAAAATAAGTACACAAGATACAAAACCCACACTAACAGACGTCAACAACACCTTAAGGTTCACTGCAATCCTAGACAAAACCTCCACACTCTAGCCTCGGTTATATACTTTGGCTGACAACCTGCTCTGATAATCGCTGCCCTCGCCTATGCTTTCTCCGGGCTCTCGAAAACATTCCTGGAAGAAGGAGTGGCTTCGGCCCCAGCTTGCTGCTCAACTATAGCGACCGAACTGCGTCTCCTCTAAGTCTGTGGTGGAGGTGGCAGAGCCTGAGGTGCTTCAGTACTCTTCGGCTCCCCCGCTTTGACCGGAGCAATGTCCCTCCAGGCCAGTTCTGAGGTCTCGACGACCTTTGACCGCTTCGGCTCGGGCTCAGACCCGTTAGCCTTCCTCTTCTTCAAAAAAGCGACGTTGAAGCTCATTTCCTCAGTGGCTTGATCTCTATTGGGAGTACCAGTCTGAGGGGAAATAGCAAGAGCCGGATTCTTGACGATGACCGCACCAACTGCAAGCAGAAGAAATGTTAGTTGGGCGGCATTGAAAGGTTCTACAAACGACCAAACACTCACTCTTCTCACGTTCAGCAGCTAGGGCTTCTCTTGTGGGCTCAAGACCTAGTAAGTAGTTCGATAACCTCTCAACGGTGACCAGGTCTTTGTGACTATAGACATCATGTTGCTGGACCTTCCTTATGGCGGCCCTCACCTCCTTAGATATCCTAGGCTTAGCCCGACCTGACACCCAAGGCAACCTAGGTCAGGACACTGACACTTGAAAACAAAAAGGATAGGAAACTGAGTTCGGTAGAGAAAGAACATATCCTTCTTGCTCGGATAACCCCATTGCCTGGGGACCCAAGCAGAGAAGTCGGTCTTCCAGGGTTGAAACTCCCATCCGTTTCCACTAACAAAAAAGAATCGATTCTTCCAATTCTTGACCGAGGAAGGAAGCTCGTCGATCAGGTTGCACTCCTTTGACCTGCTCTAGAAGTACCACCAGCCCGTGCCCATCTCTGCTGGTCTGTAGCAGAACAGAAATTCCTCTGGCGTGATGTCTCTTTTATGGACGATCTGCTAGAGGATGGAGCAGCCGAGCAGGATCCTCCATCCGTTCGACTATATTTGCCCCGGTGAAAAGCGAAGCCATTGTAAGATTCTCCTAACAGACTGAGGAAAGGGCATCCGAAGGCCACCAGCCAACGCACCCTCGTACACGGTGATCTCACCCTCCCTGGCCGAGCATGCCCAGTCGTCCTTTTTTGGGATCCTGAGCTTCAAACCCCGTGAGATCTGATATGCGGCCTGCAGGCCCCCCACCTTCTCCTTGGTAAGAATGGTGGACACCCCAACGGCCTCATACCCAGGATCCTCCTCTTCCTACTCTCCCGACTCTCCTCCCTCTATGGCACCGAAGTCAACGACCTCTGCCTGACCCGACTAAAGAACCTACATAGACTCCTCGGAGCCGCAAACAGTGGCCCCATCTCCGACCTCACGCCTAACTACCTCATACCTATTCGAGTCCGTTTTCTCAGAATCTGAACTCATGTGCTCCGGGTTCGCCATAGTGCCTAGCCGTTTTTCGTTTTCGATCCTAAGCAATACGGGTTTGAATAACAAGGCTACTTCTTCGAAAAGCGACCTAACAAACTCCGGCCTGTCAACAAACCCTACGAGATTAGGGATTTTGGCCCTCTTCTCATAAACCCAAACACAGCGGGTTGCCAACTAGTACATATAACCAGAAAACGAGGCTTACCGCGATTTGAAGCACCGGCGACGAGTTTCAGAGAAAGCCGACGGTATGACGCGAAGAACGACACCCTTTCGACTGGCTGGAGGCGACGGAGATGACGCTGGGGATGACGAAGTAAGTTTTGTTTCTTTCTTTCTCTTTCTGCATATTTGGTAAAAAGTAGTGAGGGCGAAAATGGGGGCAACTGCCTCACAAAACTCCCCCCACATCTTTGAAATCAACAGCCCAGATGGCCTTCGGTGACGGGACATCAACGGCCGAGATACGGCGAGTCTTTTCGACTACTGACAACTAATCCCTGGCCGCCACGTGGGGGCATGTGAAGCGACACCACAGCGCCCGTCATTATTGCGCTGCCCCCGCTTTAAATACGCTCTGTGTTTCACGGTCGAACCGTCCTATGGAATTCCTCTGACCCCGAGCAAATGGCCAGATGAATTGGGGGCATCTGGTGATGATGATTTCCCGATCGGACTGGAGCTGTGCTTGGTCCACCTGGAAGATCGCCTAATCAAGTCTCCTTGGCTAATCATCCTCGCCCTCCCGAGCCAAGTGGGTGTCCGTAACCGTTCACCGGTCGTGTCGGCGCCCGACCGTGCCAGTAGGGTCCACTTCTGACACCGGCCGCCCTAGCACGCGTCAGGGGCGTGGGCGTGGCATGTACTTGCAACCATCCCCTACTCCCCTAACACCGTTCTGACACACGCCACCTTGGAGTGTAAGGATGATCCTCTCGAGTGTTATAACACCGTTCTGACCCTCCAACTAGAGGCCGCCACATAGGGAGACCACCTACCACCACCATGCAAGCATACAAGGGAAAGAGTTCATCCCGTTCCTAGGTACAAAACACACACAATCCCTAATTCATCTCTCTCTCTCCAACACTTGAATCTAATTTGAACACCGGATGGCATTTGGCTCCTGCCACTTCGGTGGGTTTAGTATAGGAGATCACCGACTGATATCAACAGAGTTTATCTCGGACTTGGGAGCAAACCACCATGAATTTGCTACATTATCAGCCACCATCCCCAACGTTAGTCCCTCTAAGATAGGTGGCGGAGCCGACTTCCTCGGTTTCTACGAGGTAACCATGACCAAGCTGGAAGAGCCCTTCGAGCGGCTCTTGGATCGGCTTGAGCGGCCGAGGCTGAGCGTCATTGCACATGACACTTACTTAACGTGGGTGGTTGGCGTCGGTAATCGCAGGAATATTCCGGTGGCTTCACTTTGGACGATGCCGACATCGGTGTTCTCGGTGTTCCACCACTTCGATCTCTTAGCGCAAAATGGCCATTTCCTGGTCGACGTGTCTGGTGCGTTTTAATTGGTCCGCACTGAATAATAATAACTCATACACGTACGCAATAACATCAGCATTTTAATCTTAGTGGGAGAATTTTAGTTTGTTAAAAAAAAATTCCTTCAACATTGGGGCATATGCTGATGAAACGGAGAATATCAAACTGGGTAAAAGGACAGTCTCATTTTGAGCAATGCTTATGATTATATTTTATTAAATTTTGCCCTAAAAATTTGACAGGTTTTCATCATACAATGGGTAACTAGAGAGTAGGTGCGTGTCTTTTTCTATATGCCATATCAAATCTAAAAATACGTGCTCATGAGCAGTTAATCATAATAATAACCCGCATGTACTCGAAATTTCAATGTCAAATTCAACAACGTGACACAATCTCTTGTAATTAATTATTATTTATATTATATGATAATGTAGCAATCTCATGGTAGTTTGCTCCTAGGTCCGAGATGAACTGTCTTTCAGTCGGCTGATGATCTTCTGCACTAAACTCACCAGTGTGATGGAAGCCAAAGATCCTCCGGTGTTCAAGTTAGATTCAACAAGATCAAAGTGTTGGAGAGGAAAAGATGTTTTAGGACTTCTCTTTCGGGGTTGTGTGTTGCGTACCTTAGAAAGGGTTAAACTTTTCCCCTTGTATGCTTGTATGGGGGTGGTAGATGGTCTCTCCACGTGGCGGCCTCCAGTTAAAAGACCAGAGTGGTGTCAGAACACTCGAGTGGGTCATTCCTACACTCCAAGGTGGCGTGTGTCAGAACGGTATCAGAAGAGTAGGAGATAGTTGCAAGTACACGCCACACCCACGCTTCTGCTACATGGCAGGGCGGCCAGTGTCAGAAGTGGGCCCTATTGACATGGTCGGGTGCCGACCCGACCGGTGGACCGTTGCGGGTATCTATTCGGCTCGGAAGGTCGGGGATGAACAGTTGGGAGACCTGGTCGGGAGGCAACCCGGTGACATGGAAAAGGCGTCTTCTAGCAAGTGCCGATCGGCTAATAACACGGCGTCTGGTCTGGTCTGGTCGGAAAACCATCATCACCATTATACATAAAGTTTATATAGTTTATCTTGATGAAAACTTTTCATGAGTTCGACAAAATAATCAGTCAAAAGCCTAAATACTCTATAATCAAAATAAAAAAATAAAAAACACTCATGAATAGCCATATGAGCTCAGGTTCATTGTAGTTTATTTTTTTTCCTTTCTTCTGTAGGGCTCCAGTGGTTAAATTTTGGTTAAACCAGCTTAATCGGTCATAGTACACAAATGTAACAAGGGGATAGTGGATTTGAATTTTTTCCATTCTATGATTTGATAAAAATGAAGAGTTCAGATAAGTTGATGTAAAATTTATTTAAAATTATTTAAAATTTATTTAAATATAAATAATTTTATAGTTATATATAAGGAAATAAATTTTAATACAAAACGACATAGTTTTAGTAATACATGTAATAATATTACGTCTAATTCATTAATTATGAAATGGAGATCTTCATTTCAAATCATGGAGTGAAAAAAATTCAAATCCGGGATAGTACTCTCTACTTGCTATCCTTTAAAATTTTACAAGAGAGTGATTAATATGATACAAAATAAAATTTATGTACATAATTTTCATAAACCATAATGTGACTGTATTATAAAGGTACCGCTGCGATATCATTTTAATGGATTTTTCTCTCGTTACTTCAAGTTATGTAAAGAACAACTAATTTGCTTTATGTGTCTCCGCTTGTGTGTGCATATATGTAACAGAGCGAGGAAACGAGCTCGTAAATTTCGTTCGTGGAATTCCACCAACACGCATAGCGGACCTTCCAACAGTCTTCCATGGCCACGGCCTTAAAGGTTTGCCCGGAGCCCTCGAAGCCATTTCATGGGTGTCAAAAGCACAGTATCTTCTACTCACTTCCATCTATGAACTTGAAGCCCACGTCATTGACACTCTGAAGGCCACAATTCCCATCCCCATCTACTCCATCGGTCCGGCAATACCATACTTCAGACTCGAAGAGAGTTCCTCCACAACTGGCGGCCAGAACAGCGACATCAGCTGCGTAAAATGGCTAGACTGTCAGCCCAAAGCCTCTGTTCTGTACATCTCACAGGGCAGCCTCCTTTCTGTTTCTAGAGCCCAGATGGACGAAATTCTCGCCGGAGTGCGCGGCAGCGGCGTTAGGTTCTTGTGGGTGGCGCGTGGTGAAGCTTCTCGGATTAAAGAGGGGTGTGGTGAGAAGGGCCTTGTGGTGCCTTGGTGCGACCAGTTGAACGTGCTGTGCCATCCTTCTATTGGAGGATTTTGGTCTCACTGCGGTTGGAATTCCACCAAGGAAGGTATTTTTGCCGGCCTTCCCTTCGTTGCTTATCCAATATTTTGGGATCAAATTCCGAACTCAAAGACGATTGTGGAAGACTGGAAGATTGGGTGGAAGGTGAGGAGAGGAATGGGTGCCGATGAAGATTTGGTGGCGAGAGAAGAAATTGCTGGACTTGTTCAGAGATTTATGGATTTAGAAAGCCACAAGGGAAAGGAAATGAGGAGAGCAAAAGAACTTCAGGAGATCTGCCGACGAGCTACTTCAGAGGGCGGGTCGGCTGAAACCAGCATCGATGCTTTTATTCAGGAGATGTCACAATACAGCAACCATTAAATGGAATTTGAGCTCATTGATTTGATCATTGTTGAATCCCGTTAGTTTGTTTGCAACAAATTTCGTGAGGAAGTGCAAGTTCTGTTTGTTTGGGCGGAAAATATTTTCTGCAGTTTTTGATGTTTGGTTGCACATATTTTCGGTGAAAGATTTTACTGGTAAAATGTTTTGCAGCGCCTTGCCGGAAAACCACTGAGTTATTTTCCGGTAAGATCAAGACTGTGCTTCGAGCTCTCTAGCTGGATGTCATAATCACTCAATCACCAAACTGTATCCATGCATCATTTATTGGATTGATGAATATTCATCTACGTTTGTCTCTCAGTTTCATCAATTTGTTCTGCAAGAAATATTTTCCAATCTTCCATCCAAACATCTCAAAATAAAAATAATGTCTTGTTTTTTATGAAAAAATTTTACGTGAAAATTTATTTATACTATAATATTTTATATCCAAGCTAACGGAGCAGCCTAAGTCATTTAATAAATTTGAGCTAGATTTTTGTAAAAAAATCTTAACCATTTTGGGAACTTATTTTAATATATTTAAATTTTAAAATTTCATACTGATGAAAGAGAAATTTCCAACAATGGGGTTTATAAAGAAATAAAATTGAAATCACCATGGTACAACTTTTCATCTTTTGCATTTTCAAATAAAACAACATAAAAAAAATACTCCAGCTTCCTTGTAATTAAAAAAAATTTATCTCATTAATCATAAGCAAATTTATAAGGTTTTTTTTTTTTTACTACAAGGTATTGAGGATCAATAGTTTACTATTTTTTTAAATTCATACAAAACACTATTTACAAAAATTATGTAATATTTTTTTTATTTATATAAATAATACCGAGCACAAAAAGTAAACTTAAAATTCAATTCCTGAGCTCACCCGAACTTTTTTAACAACTTGTTGCATGTTGGGCGGTTTTACAACAAATTTGGAAACTAAAAAGGAAAAGTTTCTAATCCAATTATAGAATTAGGCGTTACACTGTATTAATTAATTGATTACCAAACCTCTAAAATTATGGAACCCTAATTCTTTGTTGAAGTCCAGAACTCGAAGAATCTTCTTCAACATTCGTTTCTTCTTGACTTTGTTCGAAAACTTAAAACTTCAAAGCAACCACGGAACTTTCTTCCCCCCTCTCTCTCTCTTTCGTCATCTGATGTTTCTCTCTCTAAATCGATTCTCACACCCAGTCTCTCTCTAGGGAGCTAGACTTTGTATGGCGACAACCCATTACAACTCATTGCGAACACTTCCACAAATCCCCAACTTCCCAATCTCAAACCCTAATTTCACTCTCTCTCCACCGAACAATTATCTATGGCCACCGACGCCACACCCGAATTCCAGAAACCCGACCTTTTGCCGGTCCCGCAGCCGCCCGATTTCCACCCGGAGATCACCGTCTTGCCGTCGCATGACGGCCTGCACTTCTGGCAGTTCATGATTGCCGGTTCGATCGCCGGCATGGTCGAGCACATGGCCATGTACCCGGTCGATACCATCAAGACTCAAATGCAAGCCCTAGGGGCATGCCCAGTCAAGTCCGTGGGTCTCCGCGAGGCTCTCGGGTCCATACTCAGAACCGAAGGCATAGCCGGGCTCTACCGCGGCATCGGCGCGATGGGCCTTGGTGCCGGACCCGCCCACGCTGTGTACTTTTCCGTCTACGAGGTTTGCAAGAAGGCGTTTTCGGGCGGGAACCCTAATAAACCCGCCGCCCACGCTCTAGCGGGGGTGTGCGCGACGGTGGCGAGCGACGCTGTGTTTACGCCGATGGACGTGGTGAAGCAGAGGCTGCAGTTGCGTAGTAGTCCGTACAAGGGGGTGTTGGATTGTGTGAGGACGGTGTTGCGGGAAGAGGGTATTGGGGCTTTTTACGCGTCGTATCGGACGACGGTGTTGATGAATGCGCCGTTCACTGCCGTGCATTTCTCAACGTATGAGGCGGCAAAGCGGGCTTTGATGGAGATTTCCCCAGAGAGCGCGAATGATGAGCGGTTGGTGGTTCATGCTACAGCCGGGGCTGCTGCTGGGGCGTTGGCTGCTCTTGTGACAACGCCGCTTGATGTGGTGAAGACTCAGCTACAGTGTCAGGTAAAGTACTCACTAACATACACACACACATAATAAATTGTATGTTGCTGTGTAAAAATATGCACTAGATGTATCCTCTTAGGATATTGAAGTTGATGCTGCTATACTTAACATAATCACAATTGATTTATTTTTGTTTTATTTTCCCTTCTTTTCTTCTCTTTTTTATTATTATGATTCAACATTTGGGATATCGTGAAGCTCACTTATGTCAATTCTTGTTTTGAATATGTTGCACTAAATGTTTTAGGGTGGTCTGTTGTTTTGTTTTTGGTTTGCAGAAGAATTATCATACCGGACAGGACATATAGATGTTTTATTTTATTTTGTTTTAATGTTATTTTGAGTTAGTCATAGTAGATAATTGAATTCATGTGGCTGAGCAATATACATCTGCATACACATGCATATGGAGGCGCCATCTATATGTATATGTTTATGCACCCATATAGATGTATATACAACCCTATGCGTATCCATGTAATGTGCATATTTGTTGGTGTATATGCACTTATATAGGCACACATACTAGCTGTCATGGTGTAATGTTCCTTACCAAAATTGAAGGGAGGTTCTACCCTGTTATGGTGTTGCCTCTGCAGCAATCCAACTTATCCAAAAAGTCACACAAGGAACACAGTGATGTACAGTGAGTACTTTTCCTCAGCTTTTTTAATTTCCGCTTTACAATACAAGGATTACAATCCAGCCAGAGGCTCTTCAATCTGCATTGCAAGCCTTTGCAATGCTCTTTCAAAGACTTTGCAGTCGACACCCCCAACTGCTCTAGGGATAACTGAATGAATTAGCCTTTGCTAACCGAAGGGATTCCAGTTGGCACTCTTAACTCCTAGGGCTTGTTAGAACCAACCAGTGTATGCCACAGATGATGAGCAGTTGTGCTTGTCTCTGCTGTTGACAATTCCACACAACTACTTCTACCCTGTAATTGCTCATAATCGCCATGCCGGGGGCCATTCCCACACGGGCCTCACAGAAGGGCCCAATGAGTTACTCCAACACGCCATAATGCACAAGAGTCCACATGAATGATTATGTGACAGCAACACCTAGCATTGTGCCTAGGTCTAGTCTGAGCAAGCATGGAGAGCCCCAATCCTTGCCATGCTACTGCCATATACCACGAACCCGTATCAGCCACAATTAGCCCACGGCTATTCACCGACGCTGCACACTATGCCTATATTTGTTTATGCTCGTATAGCGTTGCTTGAGACTCCTTTGGGGCATGCAAGCCATAACCAACTCAAGGCTTGGCATGCCACCACTCCTTTGGGCATAGGGTAGATACTCTCCCTATGTAATAGTATCCTTAGCCGCCTTCCACCTGGCAAGATGAAACATGCTTAAGAAGTCATAATGGATATATTACAAAAATACATCTGTATTAAAATTTCCAAATATTTACTGAAATGCCACCAGGCCAAACCACTAGTGCAACAGCCATGCACTGCCAAGTGCTGTGAACTGTGCCTGCAAATGCTGCTCATGGCCTTGGCTTGCTGCCATGCACTGAGGCATGCTGCTGGAAAGCAAGCCAACTAGCTAAGGCAGTCCATGCTCTGCCAAAGGTCACTCTGCCACACCTTGCTTATGCACAGCTGCCCTGTGCCATTTGGGTGGTGCCATGCCTTGGTGCAAGGTGCCACCAAGCATGCACACATTGTGCCCTAAGGTAGTTATTGTCTGACACTAGCCTGTGCATTTTCCATTATAAAGCACCTGAATTGATGTATAAGTAAGTATGCATGTTTGTATAAGTGCCTATCGCTCATTTTCTTAGTGTGTTGAAAAATTTTATTTTTAGGTCCAACCATAGAGAAGAATTGGGAATAAAAATATCTTCCAATTCATGGAAAAACGTTTCTGATGTAAAAAAATGTGTCTCAAAAGAAATAAGTGTTACCTTAACTTGCTCTACTTTTAACTGTCTTATGATCAATGGATTATCCTTGTTGAAATTCCTTAAAAGCTCGCCTCTTCCATTTCATTCGAAGGTTTCCTCTAGTCATTGAGAATCATTCATCTCCATTCTTAAAACAATGTTTTAGTTTTGGAATGACTAGGCTATCCTTACAGATAGGCCTTGAGTCTGCATTTAGGTCCCTTAAGTGGCCTTATAAAGCTACTGCCCTCATAAACATGATCCAGGGCAATCCTATTGGTTTCATAATCGTAGTGAGGCTATGGATCTAATCCTGCTCAAGACTGATTTTTCTATAAAGCAACTCTGTTTTTCTCACTAAAATCAAATTTTTAGTACTCTCTATTAGACTATTTTGACCAATTCAAATTCTGAAAAATGTGAAAGGGGACCCAATGATAGAGTTGGTTTGTTCAATATTACAACCGCAGCAACACTTCTTTCACTATAGAGACACAAATACTATTCATGTAAGCTTTTGGAAGTTTTATGTAACATTTTAAAATCACTTGCAACAGCTAATCTATTGGACTCTGTTAGTGTTCTACCACAGCTCACTTCGTTTTACTTGGTTTGGACTGTGCAGTATCTTTATTTCAATAGTAAGATGAGAAACCAAAGATGACATTAGATATGCTCATCCATTTGCTCAAAGAAGATACTGATATAATTTTTGTGTTGTACAATGACTGAAGAATTCAATTAAGTGCCTGACTTAGTGTAATTGATAAAGTAAAATATGTTTCAAATAGAAGTGGTACCAAATTTTTATGGCATGAGACTGATTAAAAAATCTGTCTAAATTTTTTGTGGCGTGATAATTAAAATTTTATTAGCATCCTAATTTCCTCAAACAATTAGAGGTATTAAATTTGTCTGGCATGATATGGAATTAGAGTTACTTTGACTGTTGATTCTTCTAGGAAGTGTATGAAAACCATGGGCTTGTTGGATGTGGCTTAGCTCTTTAAGCAAAAAGATATGAACTGGATTATTATGTTTTCAGGTTGGCTATCATAGGCTTTGAAGTTATTGGCCAGCTCGTGTTTGCAGTATCTGTTATGGGCAATGGGTCTTTTGGCTGCTGATGCCTTTGCCCTGTAATAACAGCCATTTTTTTTGAGTTTTTGAAAGATTTTGTACTATATACCACTCAAGAGGAGAAATTCTGTATTTAGGGTCACAATCTTTGAAGTTGCACTAAGAAAGAAAAATTGTACAGCAGGTGAAATAAAATTATACAAAATGGGCAATCTATAGATCTCCAACTTGCAATAAGAAGGGTCTAATTAGCAGCTTGCTTTGCAATCTATTGAGGATGTTATCTTGAGTTGCTCATCTTTCATACGAACAGTGGCTAAGCCAGAAAATCCATTCAGGGGGCCACTTGTTGATCATAATCAAATTTTTTTTTTTGGTTTAATCAACAATAGGACACTTGGCTTCCATACATATGTATAATGTATACAAATTTACATATATGAATGGGTTTTAAACAAAAATAAATATTTAAAGGAGCATTTATAAAGTTTTAGTGGCTAAAAATTAAAAGAAGATCTTTAAAATTGTAGGTAAAAATAGAATATTTGAGAATTTGAAGGGGCATTTATAAAATTTTAAAGGAAAAAATTTGATAACATTTCTTAAAACTATAGGAAAAATTAAATATTTAAAAATTTGAGGGGGGGCATTTCTAATTTTTGAGGGACTGTATTGAAAATAATTTGAAAAACTATAGGTAATAGTGTAATTTCTAAAATTTGAGGGGGGGCACAGGCACCATTGCCTCCGCCTCTGCCTACGAATAAGGAAACTCTAGGCAAGTTGGATTGCTAGACATGATTCCCCGGGGTTGGGTGACAGGGATCTCTAATTCATTTGATGAGATCACGTTGTCTTTTGCAATTCTAATAATAGTATCACTCTGCGCATCCATTGGACAAATGGTTGGGGCCTAGTTGGGCATAGAGTGCTGGTTGATGCGCAGTTGGTCTCCATGATACAGCCCTACTATATTTAGGTTGTTATTAGTGCTATAGTGCCTACAACTAATATCAGTCAATACTGGTTTTACTATGTAAGCATTTATCAATATACTTATTGGCTTTGCAGGGCGTATGTGGATGTGACAGATTTACAAGTGGTTCGATTACGGATGTTATTCGAACTATAGTACAAAAAGATGGATACAGAGGGCTCATGAGGGGATGGATGCCAAGGATGCTCTTCCATGCTCCAGCGGCTGCAATCTGCTGGTCTACATATGAAGCTGCAAAATCCTTCTTCCAGGAACTGAACAGTGGTAGCAACAAAAGGAGTGTCACCTGAATGACCATGACAGATAAGATCCTCATTTTTCTGCCAGTGTATTATTTGATACCTCTCTACTACTGACAAAGAGAACTTTTTATACGTGAGGAGTCAGGGATGAGCAAGTGTCTTTCAGGCAGCGACCCTGGCTCAGTGGTTAGATTAGAATTTATTTATTTTTATTGTATAAATTGATGTTGGTTTTAACAATTTTGTTGTTAAATGTTTTGAGGTGTTTTTATACCTTTTTTTCCTCACTGGATTGTGTTCCACAAAACCCCCTTTAAATGGACCCTTATGCAAAGACATTTTTTTGGGGGTTTCATGATGATGTAGGGGTAATAACATCAAATAATTTTGATTCGATTGGTATACTGTGTTTCAGAGGACTTGATATAATGTTTGTTATCAAAGTTTTGGAGTTTCCTCATTCTTGATTGGATTGGATAGTCTGTTCAATAATCTTTTAGTAATGTAACGTTAGTTGTTCTTGGATTATTTTGTGTGGAAACTTCCTCTGGTCATTACCCCTACTTTGAAACTTTTATGGGGGTTTCAAGATGATGTAAATTGATTGCATCAAAAACCATTCCATTTGTATTGGGTGTGTAAGGAGCAGGGTGATGTGGATTAGTTTCTTTTGTTGTGCTTTGGCAATGGAGATACAATTGAATCCACAAGGGTAGTTTTGGATTGATCTACTTCCCATCTCTGTGCAGTAGGGTTATGCCATCAATGAAATGATTTAATTTCACTGAGATTCTCACTATTCTTTCAATGGGGCTTGTTCACTGGGGATCCTCTTCCTTACATCTCTTGTGGGAATCAGATTTTTGACTTTTTCACTTCACGGACTTACCAAGGCCCTTATTCAATAAGCAACTTGGAGGAGTGTTAGCATGTGTGTTACTTCTGTCTCATGTACTTGTACTAATTGTTCTTGAGTTGTATTTGATTTGTTCCTTAAGCCACGGCCCGTCACATATTGGCAAGGGCTGGGGCATGCATGTTGTTCTGAAGTGCGCTCTAATGTTTGTTTGAGGTGTCCACACACACACACATTTGAACTCTCTTGCCTTCATTTTTCACACCTAGAATGAAATTCAAGACCATTATGTGTTCATTCGTCGGAGGAAGAAATTTCCCCAAGTTTTCTGACAGCATTTTCACCCCACAATATAAAATGTAAGCCGGACCATTGCGATACTTAGATCTTTATATCTATTATAAATCATCTGGGCAACACCATTGAGCACGGGATCACATTGCATGTTTTTAGCCTACTGTGAACGATACCCATAGCAAAGTGGTAGCTAAGTCTAACAGTAATGAAATAAGTATATTGTATCATCACCCTTTCTGCATCAAGCACCAGTGGTCTAGTGGTAGAATAGTACCCTGCCACGGTACAGACCCGGGTTCGATTCCCGGCTGGTGCATTAATTTTTTTTTTTTCATTTTATTTTTTCAGTTGATTGAAACTTGTAATTACGGGTATATCCGAAACGAAACCCTTATTTGGGACTAGAATATTCTCCATTTCGTGTGCACTCTCGATTTCTCTCTGATCCCAGACAATGAACGCTGTGTCCAACGATTTCATCGAAGGTAACTATTTGACAGATCATGGACAGTGAGTGAGATAAATGGCAGTTCTTTTTACTCGAAATGTATTTGCTTGTGGATGGATGGATGGATGTATGTATGTATGTATAATGCATTACACAGGTGTGTATTTTGTTTTGCAGAGACCACCGGCGGAAGTGATTCCGACACGAACTCCGATGATTTACCGGAATACTATCGGCCTATCTCCACCGGTGACGATGACGATGACGATGTTTCCGATGAAGCAAATTCTAATCGCAACTCAGACGATGCTTCTCATTTTCATCGCTTAGCAAACGGTTACGCACATGGCGTAGAAAATGGAATATCGTCTCTCGATCTAAGCGATGACGAAGAAATAGAAAGCAGTGAAGAAGAAGAGGAGGAAGAGGAGAGAGAGGGATCTGATTCGGCAACGCTGAGAGCATTCAGAGAGGATGAGAGCCGTCGGAACGCTCCGTTGACTCCGGAGACTGCGACCAGAGTCATGGAGGCGATGCGTGGAGTTTCGTTCACTGGATTGGCTCCCGTTTGGGCGGAGCGAGTCACTGAAGATCAGTGGATCAACCAGCTCAGGCGATTGATACGACCGCAGACCACAATTCACGATTGAGAGAGAGAGGATGTTTATGGTTGCCATTTTCCTTTTGTTTTTGTCCCACTGCATCATGTGTTACTGAAAGGGGTTGAACAATGCTCATTGATTGATGAATTTTCTTAACGATGAGTGAACTCTGGTTGTGTTTGTTGAAATAAGCTGTTGCATTGTTCTTTGTGTTTAGCTGGTTCAAAGTTTTCTGTATTCTTTCTGTAGTAGTATGAAGCTTGTAGATCAGGCTTAGCATTGTTATTTGGATGGTATTCATAGAGCAAAGCCTAGTCCACTCCCTCAGGCCTCAAGCACTAATATTCTCAATGTCAGCCTTCTCGTCCATTCTCTTGACAGTGCCTGCTATAACCTGCATAGGATCCAGAAAACCATCTCCACTGGGTCTAGAAATCTCGAAGATTTGAGCTAGAAAGACTTTAAAATCAAATTGCCCTAGTTTCTGATTCCAGTACAAACAGAATATATGGAATTTTCTTTGTTTTTTTAGCCTTTCCAGGTCCTAACTCAGATCTTCTTCAGTCCTTTTGTGAGAAGTCTTCACTGTTGTCTCCCACTGAACTGGAGAAGTTGCCTGCTACGTTAACGAGACGAATCAATATTTGCGGCTCGTGGTTGGATAACACTATTTCAGAGTAGCTTACCTGAAGTGCCAATATCTTCTTAATTGTCTGGATCTGCATGTGGTTGTGCATCCACATTGGATATAGCTGGTATTCTTGGAGTTCTGATTTCAGTTGCTGCCAATGCAGCTTCCAATCTGGAGACGGCTGGTTCCATGAAACTAGCGTGGAAAGCCTCATCGAGAGCCGGATGGAGTAAGGAGGATGTAATAATAGGGTGGCGGAAACACTGCATCATCAATTGAGAACTGAAAATTAGGGAGAAAATACCATCATTCGAGCTTTGAATGACTTTGCCTTGGCTTCTACTGCTTCCACTCCTTTCACACCTCCAGAGACTGCGTAATTCCCCTAATAAAGTAGAGTGCATTCCATGTCAAGTCAAATTAAATTAGAAAGTTCCGGGCTGGATGGATAAAAAATGTGGATTTAGAAGAATCTTACTGGACATAGAAAATTTGCAATCTGAACTTTATTAGCTTCATCAACTTGTTCATTGGCAGCATTACACATCTGTTGGACCTTATCTGAGTTCAGTCCTATGACAGTGACCATGGCACCTTTAGCAGCATCAGCAGCTTCCGGCAAGAAACAGTACAGCAGAATAACTATTGTTACTAGTAGAAATTTCATTTTTCCATAGACAAATGGATATTACCTGCATCGCTTCTCCCTTTAGTTTGACCAGTTTGAGTCCATCCTCAAAGCTAATAAAACAATTAGAAGTGGCGAATATTAAGACAAAGATATAAAAGATAAAACAAGAATATTAATCTTTGATTCTGACTCAAAATAGAAAATGATGCACGCCATGAACGTTGAATGCGGTGCTCCAGCTGCCCAGCACGCATAAGATGCAAAGATGATCCATCTAACAACGTCGTTACCAAATTGTATGGCTCACCTGAAAGCCCCAGCCAATGCAAGAGCAGTATATTCTCCCAAACTCAGACCACATGTAACATCAACAGAATCACTTATTTGTTGAGCTCCATCCCGAGTACGAAGGATCTCAACAGCAGCAAGGCTCGTGACATAGATAAGCTGGCTGCAGAAATGTAGTATCATATACTAGTTTAAGACCATCATCAGAAATCCCAATAGTGAAAAAATAACCCCAAAAACCACCCTTGTGGAATTCTTTAGAATAATGCCAATTCAAAGTATTTTCTTTCTTTCCATTTTTTTTTTTTTTTTGGGTTAAGCTCCAATGCAACAATTAGGGAAGCTAATTAGCACTTCAGAAGGTTATTTTATATGGGTCCTCAAATTTAAAGCCTAAGCATTTTCAGTAATGATAATAAAGCCACTCTCACAGCTCATCCTGTTTTAAGATAATTAACAATAAATAATTATTAAAAACAAGAGAAAAGTCAAAAATTTACCTTGCAAAGAGAAAAAAAAAAAAAAAAAACTAGAAATAGTGAAATGACAGAATACCTGACTTAGAATAGTTGAATCTAGCTTTCCTTTTGGTCCATTTATGCACACATCCAAAGGTCAAACCTTCATACAAGATAGACATTAGATTACGTCAGTTATATTCTGAGCTGAACAAGTGCTTGGAGTCGATTGACCCAGAATGTAATATACAGTGGAAGGCACCAAAGAATGTAGATGTTCATTAAACCCTACCCTAGATTGTCATTTGCTTTGTTGTACAAGTTTGCTGCAGCGGGCACAATTTGTGCTTCCTGACCCATTCCAACGGCCTGTGCACACTGCAATACAAAAAACACATGATCAAGCATGATCAAGATTTGATCAATGGCATTTTCAGATGATGTTATGAGTTGTCCTAAAAAAAGAAATTAGTGTTATGTTAAATATACAGATCTCCAATAAAGCATGATTGATCACTGAAACGTAGAATGTCTTTTACAAAGGGGTGGCCATGGCCCGTTAGGCCCACCCAAGCCCTTTCCATCACTTATAGGGCTTGAAAATTTTTAAGACGCGTATTAATGGGCTGACTTAAAAATTTTGTTTGAAGCCAAGTTTGGCCCAAAATATATGAAAAATAATATACTTTTGTATTTTTTAATCTATATATGTAATTAGATTTGTTGTTATTTAATTATTTTTTATAAGAAAAATATTTATTATATAAAAATTTAGGTTAAATGGGTGAGCTTGGACATGTAATTTTTATAAAAATGTTATTCTTATAAAAAAAAATTCATATACAGACACCCATTAAAATGATATGACAGTGGTAGTTTGTAATTAAAATTAATTATAGTAGATATTTCATTTTAAAGTGAAAGACTTTCATTTAGACACATTATTCTGCATGAATTTTTTACTTGTATAGTACTACCCAATTTTATTTTGGGCAAGCTTTGAATTTAGTTTTAGACTGATGAAAATTATTTTTAGTGTAGGCCCGCCCTACCAAATATATACCCCTAATATTACTATAATCTGCGGTAATATATCATGTTTCTTCAATAACTCCATTCTATATTGTGGATTTACCTTAAACACTTAGAAAAAAAAATGAAAATTTTGATTTTGGATAATTTCAAAATATGATGCGAAATTTCAGAAGACAAATGTTAGACTATTTTCCAAGTTGATTCTCATGGTCGAAAAAACATCCAAAAACGAAACTAGAGGAACGGAAATTCTGGAAACTTAGCAGCCTAAGCAGAACTAGTTTACTCGGTTAAATGACAGAATGGAGGCAGATACTTCTTAAAATTGACGAGAAATTAACAAAATTTCAATTCTCCTCTCACAAAAACACAGAAGCGTACATGTCGTCCACAAATTCACACTCAACAAGCACTTCAAAACCACAAGAATCTCAACCTCACTTGACCAGGAAGGAGAAGCGCGGAGGTCGGCTTGTAATCGGAGAACAAGGCGTCATCGACGGCCGTTAGAGATCCAATAGAAGCGCTCATAGAAACTCTAGATTTATGCAGATACTAAGAGCTAATGCTTCCGTTACCATGCTTGAAACCCGCGAAACACGAAGAACTGGAGCTCATCAAGGACTCTGGAGAGTTGAAGGCGACCTTCTGCACAGAAATCGAAGGAAGTACGAGCGGAGAACTCATTATGAAGATTGGACGGGACGGTAATCGAGCTTGACTGACGACGCGAAGGGATTGAATCGAGTGAGAGAAAGAGAATGGTGGAGGAGAGCATCCATCTAGGCATGCATTTAATTTCTGGGAATGAGACGTAAGGAACCCTTAAAATCTCCTCATTTTACTGCAAATTCAATATGTTTAAGTCATGCAATTTTTTTTTTTTTAAAATTTATTCAATTTATCACAAGCTTAAACTGTTGATGTAATATACCATGTATTACAAGTCAGTAGAGATGTATTACTGAAAATTTAGTACTATATATTTTTTCGCAACATAGAGACAAAATTGTCAAGGAAGGATCCATTTAGGCATGCATTTAATTTTCGAGAATGGGACGTACGAAAACAAAATTATAGTTTTTTTCCTTAAAAGTCTCTTCATTTTACTACAAATTCAATATGTTTAAGTGATGTATTTTTTTTTCTTAAAAATTTATTCATTTTATCGCAAATACATGCAGTTGATGTAATATACCATGACTTACATGATTACTAAAAACTTAGTACTACATATTTTTTCGCAACATAGAGACAAAATTATCAAGGATGGCATCATATCATAGTGCTTTTATAGTGCGAGATTCCATAGACGAATCGTCACACCACGTAAACGTGATAACTAAAAAAATTCTCCCTAGAGATGTTTTTTTTGGTATATCTGGCCAAAGCAAATGCTGAACCCATGACCATACATGTAGGCAAGGTGCAGCATCATTAGGCTAGCCCCACTCAATGTGTTTTTGGACAAATTACACGTTTTACTCGTACAGTTTAAACTTAAATCTCACTTTAATTTTTGAATTTTCAACTGTGATAGCCTTTCACTTATCGTTAAGTTACAACTTTCGTCAAACATCACCTAAATGGAGATTTTGTATGAACTGTAGGGTTGCTAAGTGTAATAATCTTGAGATGTGCATTGCCATTTTTGTTCTTAAAATAATCACAAGCAAAAAATAAAATTATTACAATTAATTCTCCTATACTTCATACAGAATCTCACTTTAGTACTTCATAGATGGACAAATGGTGGATGGAGGATTCGATTTGACTGTAAGTGTAATACTTTGATTGTTGCAATTGAAAATTGAATGACTACAATGAAATTCTATGCAAAGTACATGGGTAATAAGTGTAATTTAGGTATGCTTAGACTCACCTTAGTAATACTTCTGTTGGGTTAGATAAGCATTATGCATAGCTCGTTTTGGCATGGGTTATTTTGCTTCCCATTGCTCAACAAAATGACACAATTTGTTTCTTCTCGTAACTCGTCCCATGCTTTAATGTGCTAATATTAGGCCTCGCGTGCTAATATTAGGCCTCGCATGCCAATCCCGCTAGGGTCGGTGTATGATATCTACAAGACGATTTATATCCAGCCCTAAGAAATCTCAGACCTATCTCGATTGGAGTTAAATCTCTATCTAGAAAATGAATATGCAAATACGCTACTTTACTTTATAAATCATATGTGATTTAACTTAAACCAAAAAAAACAATCAAAACACAAATGCCTAGGCAGTTTTTTTTCTAGCTTTTTTTTATACTAGGATCAATTTTTTCAAAACATGTGCGCTTTGAGGGGATGCTTTTTATTTTTATTTATTTTTACCGAAGGCAAAACTAGTAAAGAAACAAAGAGCTCTTTCGTAAGTAACTCCTTATTTAGGAAACAATTAGAGCATGATTAGTTTTGACTGATTAAACTTTTGCAAGGGTTTCAACCTGTGCATATTCAATTAGCCTGTACACTGAGCTCTTAAATATCCAATACAACCGTACCGATGTAAAATACCCGGAAATTGAATACAAGAAAATGGGTATACACTGAAGAATTAAATATTTTCACATGACAATATTTGCTGTAGATCTCTTTGCATTCAAGAAGTTTCTCCTATACTTTACAACAAGGTTTTGTATCATGAGTTTCAAGAGAAACAATTACACTTGAAATGGAGCCAGTCCTAGAAATATATGACCAATTACCCTCCTTCGGGATTTGATACAAAGCTCTGGCTTTGCCTCTCCTTGTTGTCTACTTTAAATGGCCAAGAATGGGTTGTCATCATTGAATCTACTCTTCGCTTATAATGTACGACACGGATTAAAATTTAGTGTTCACTTGTATCCAATGTGAGTGGAACAGCACCATGGTATCTCCTGCAAGCATATCAATTAAAAAAAAAAGAGGTATTTGAGCTTACAATAGGATCATATATAGTTACTTATATCCACAGCGTAATGTTGATAAAATACTTTCCTAAAGCTTCAACCAACTTGGTAAAGTCCCGTGTTGGAACCAAAGAGACCGGGGATCCAAGTCCTACTTTCATCTACATTGGGGGGTTTTTTATTGGCAGCGGTATAACCAACTTCTATTGTGAAGTTTATCACCATTGGACCACACTGTGGGTAATCCTAGTGTGAGGAAGATTAAAATAGCTTTAGATTGAGATAGTCGGAAAATACATATTGGCTTGTTTGTGGTTCAATTAAAATCATGGTGCCTGATCAACCGGAATGGCGAAACAGAATTCACATTGCCCAACCCAAAGAAGTAGAACAAGACTTTGTTAAGTTGAGTTGTATTACCGTCAGACAAAAAATAAATAAATGAATAAATAAATCTAGTTTCCACAAGAAGAGAATTCTTTTGAGAAACAAAGGGTGCTGAGAAATTAATGCATAGAGGCAAGATAGGGGTAAAAGGTAACACAGCTTACATGATTGCATATCCTCCTTGGGATCACTTTCCAAGATTGTTGAGATAGCCAATCACGTAGTTGCTTAAACGAAAATAACCATAGGATCCTATTAGATTTTGTTTGTAACGTCTGTTTTGCTGTACTAAAATTGAACAGAATCACAGAGATTGAAGTCTATAATGGAGAGATTGCAACTGTGTACTGCAGATGGTGGAAAACTTGTAAATGCATATAGGTACATATTCCCTATTCATAGATGTAGCTGTGCACTCCAAACTGAGAAAAATACAAATTTCACTTGACATTTGAAACTTGCAAACTTATGCAGATTGATTTATTGAAGTTCCCCAGTGAACATGAAATTCATGCAGTTTTCAAAGAAGGCATGGTGACTTGGGCATCCCACATTCCAAATGTGTGTGTGCACACACAGAAAGAAGTTCCCGTGATAAAGAGTGCAGTACAGTATGATATCAATGCTTTGTAAGACTTCGCAATGCAATAAAATGAAAAATATAGGAACTTGGAACATTTCATACCTTGTCTCTATGTATAATCAACAACCTGAAGTTCACTAAATGTGTCCCTTTTGCTCTTTATCACCCTTGCTTTATCATCTCTTATTTCTAGAACCTGGTGAAGAAAGGTAAAGATTTTAATCTCTTTTCCTTTAGTTTTGTTTCTAATATACTAACAAAAATTGGAGCTTACAGAAGACACAAAGATAAATTGAAGATAAACTGAGTATCATATTTGGAAGTCTCAAAGAAGCCAAACCATTCCATGACTTCACCTTATATTATACCATTTTAAAGTTCAAAAATCCATCTTTGAAAACGATGAGATTGCAACACAGAAATGAGGTAGTGAAAGAAAACAATATGTACACCTACCAACACATTTGAAATGATAATAAATAAAAAAAAAAAAGCATAGTAAAATAATTACATTTCAATAGGCACACAAGGTACCACTATCAAATATGTAATATGGAAAACAGACTATCTACTACTACCCAAAAGCTATAAGGTATTCAAAGAGTTTACCAAGGTCGGATTGAGTCTACATAATTTTTAGTATGTTGGCTGCGAAAATGATCGAACTCATTTCAAATGATAAGCAAATCATGATAGGTAATAATTTCCATGGAACATCCAATGCACCTTGGTGCGTATGAAATAAGGAAAACAGAATAAAATAACAAAATCACAGGTTTTTACATACACATGAGTACATATATAAATGGATAAAGGAAATACTTTCACAGCCCAGACAAAGTACTTGTAAATATGAAAAATGATTTCCTAGCTATTCCAATTCAGATTCTAAGATTTTAACTTGAAAATCGGTTAACTTCCTCAAATAAAGATTTGAGATGAGAGGGAGGACTAGATCTTTATGAACATATTACAAATCACAACATGCCAGCCAACCCAGGTACTCTATTTCCTGGAATCAACTTGGAGTCATACTCTACCCGCCCATACATTTGCACTAGTTGATAAAACCAGATACTTAATCTCATTTGAGATACATAGAAGATGCCTTAAAGTAGTTAAAGTAAGTTCAAATCAAATACATGTTAGGGTTGGACCACCAAAAACAGTTTACCTCTGGTCTTGAATTTAGAACTCCACTAGACATACCCACATCAATGCGCCATATGCTACAATCATATTTACTGCAGGAACAAAACCAAAATCCAAGAAGTAAATTGTCAAATGACCAAAGCCTTCAATGTAAAGACTCGATACATCACTTAATTGGAAAGTATTTGCAGACTATAAGACATCAGAGTAGCTATATCAGTAGCTTCACTGAATAAAAAGCCCAGGAAGTAATTATGGTCCTGTACCAATTGACTCCTGTACTTTGAGGAGTATGCCCCACCACCATTGCCTTAGCACCAACTGCTTGTAGTGTCTCTTCAAGAATAGATTGAATCTGACAAGTGGAAAGATATAAATTTAACAGCCGTATAGTTTTGTGTAACACAATAATTTGAACATCAAACTTGATTCAATATAAAGAGATTCAAAATAAGCTAATCAAGTAATTAACTGAATAAAATGAAGCAACCATGATAAGAAGAGAGTAGATTCCAAACTAGCTCACTTTCCTCACTATTAATTTTCTAGAGAATAACATTTTTAGCAAATAAACATTATAAGCACAGCAATCTCAAACACTCAGCCAAATCAACAATGGAGCTGCCAATAATTGAGAATGCCCAAGTCCCTTATAGCTTTGTTAATGGTCCACCCACGTGGATTTGCCACAGTTTAATTCCGGCTTATTTTTGGAATGCAGCAACTGTAAAAAATAAAAAAGAACATAGAAGAATTCATGTAATTAAACTTGCCTGATTGATCTGATATTCATCCAGATCAGAAATGTCTCTAGAGTATAAACGATTCCAAACCACACTATCATAGCCTCTAGTGGCTATGAAAGGGATTTGTGGACTACCATCTCTCTCACTGAGGCTTCTCATCCAGTTAGATACTTCCCTATTCATCCTCTCTATGCCATAGGCAACTGCATAAGTATGAATAATCTTATCAGGCATTTCAACCCCCAAAAAAAGATAAAATTCTTAACTGTGAGCAAGTTATAATGAAAAAAGCAATACATCCCCCATGATAGTGCAAATTTTACCATGGTGAGGAAGAAGGCCACCGTGACAGAAGACCCAATCATCAACTTTAAGAACAGCAGCATGTCGCGCCAACTCACATGCCAGTGGACCCCCTGGTCTTAGCAGGGTTGATCTGGCAATGACCCCCTGTTGCCGCTGTCCTAATAGTGGGATGACTTTGTCAGAATGATTATCAAGAAAACACAACTAAAAAGAAAATGCAACTGCTTTTTCTCCTAAATTGCTGGAAATGAATGCTTATGGTAAGTAATAAAGCCTAAATTATTCAGCTGTAAACCCAACCTGTCTCTCTCGATATTTATTGGTTTTGCTAGCTGACAAAGAAATGCATACAATAAGAACCATCTTCCAAATTGCTGGTTATTATTTGATAGCCATTGTGGACTAAATTGTGGAAGTCTTTAGTCAACCTAAGAAGAGAGAAGTATAGTAATACATATATATATATATCAGTATTAACTTGCAACGCTGAAACTGTGGCATAACAGATTTTGTTGTTTCTTCCCCTTCTCCCCTTTTGGCCCATTTTTTCCATTTTTTTATTAGGTGAGAAGGGGTGGGAGGGTGTTTGGAAGTTAGTGGCTCCTCCAAATTTGACTTGTTCAACCTCCTCTAGAATGAATAAAGGTTTTCCAACGTTGGAGATCTGAAGGACTCAAAAGCAACAGACAATACCTTCAACAGATTTCGCACGAATTGAGGGATTTCATCTCTTTGCACTTATTACTATTAACTTGACAGGGGATTGTGGGCATTCTTATTGGCTATGTTTGGTGTTCTGGCTGTGCTTCATCAGACAGTGGAGAGGTCCACGATAGTCGGACTGTATTGGTAAGAGGAGAAGAAAGGCTTGAGAGGCAACTCCTCTTTGTTCGCTGGGGAATATTAGGAGGAAGAGGAGGCAGTTCTCCTTTAAGAACATGAAAGTGCCTTCAAACATACTGAAGAGTAGCTAAATGATTGTTTAGTTGGGTTAACTGGGAGGAATGGGATTTTTTTGGATTTCATGAATAGTTTAGAATCATAGATATAGGTATAGGAGGTCAGTTTTGTTTTGTATATGCATGCATAATGGTTTCACCCTCTTTTAACAAGTTTGAAGGTATTAACCACTTATCAATAAAAATATTTAGCATAGCTTCCACTTTTTAAATTTAGAATGATATTTATGCCTCCTTTTGGTTAAATATGATAGAATGTTGACTTTTGCAATCTACTCACAGTCTACTAATATCATTTTGGACTACATAATGACAGGAGTGGTTTTGATTCTCTAGCATTATGCAATGGTCCGATGATTAGTGAAATGACTCATATCTAAGGAATTCATCACGAACAATCTGCTACATTGTGTATTTTCAATTTGTACAAGTGAGCATGCATCTGTTCCCAAACTTTTAGTTTACAAATGTGCATGTCGGCAATGTTGCAGTGTATAAACCATTATTTAATCATGCTGACCAACATTATTTCATCTCTAATTGATTACGGTAATTCTGAAATGGTTAATTACACATCTGAATTATGAATAAGAAGACTGGTGGTTGAATGTGTCTTTATCATTTCCCAAGGATTTGCATCAACCTTCTATTACTTAAATGTATGCTCCTCAGTCTATTTCTTGTTAACTATTATAGCTCTAAAACTAGTAAGTTTGATGTCATGGAGAAGATGCCAGCAGCAACAACTATACTGGCAATGGAGGAAATAAGCAGTAGATTCATATAATTGTGAAGAACAATAATATGTATAAATTAATGTACAATATACCTTCACTAGACTCCAAGGACCCCAATAATTTTGGGACATTTTCTGATCTTTTAATCTTTCAGACACACCAACCCAACTAACAAAAGCGTCTTCCCAGTCATGTTCACAATCATTCAAGTACTCCAAGAAGTCCAGACATTCATCAAATGCCCCAGCATCAACGTATCTAAAATCTCCCTCTACATTCATGGTCTCATGGTTTCCATTGACCTATGAGTATCAAACAGTAGAACAATACCATCACGTCAACAAGTAAAATGCCACGAATTAAAGATTGAAGTTTCAGAAATGATTTATTTTGTGATATTGAGTGATGTCAAAAAATACAATTAACATGCATAAGATATCTAGAAAGAAATATACCCTATCATGGAAAAAAGGAATGGTTATCATTTTGTGAAATCCATAATATGCATGGTGCCTAGTGCCCACCAATATAAAACAATTTATTATGACATAATTCTTATTTTTTTAGCGAGCAATGAAAGCTGCATATTCAGGTTACTTCAGCAACATAAATTGTGTAGAATTCTCAATTTTTAGCATTTCAAACCTGGAAAACAGCTCCACCTTTGGCTGTTGCCTGGATATCCAATGACCGCAATAAGGATAGGATAGCTATTTCATCTTCCCCTCGATCAAGTATATCTCCAAGCTGAATCAATACCTAGACCACAAAGACACATATCTATTACTTCAAAAGTGGCATCATCTATAGGATAATAACAGTATTTAACGGTTACCATAAAGTTTCGAAACAAAATAAAGTATATTTGCAAGAATTTCACTTTGAACTATGGAATTTTATAAGGTTTTTCACATTATATAAATAAAGTAATACCGTCTGTCCACCAGTCCACAAATCTCGTCCATCAGAACTCAGGACACCAGCCATCTCAAGCGCACATCTTGCCTTGGCAAGATCTCCATGTAGATCCCCAACTAAACATTCAATCCATATAAAAGCACATTACAAAAATTTAAACTTAAAGGGGAAAAAATAAAGTTATCCATGACATTTAGAAAAAGGAGAATCAGTTGTAAAAATTGTACTATCTATTACTCTAAATTTCCTACAAGGAAGCTAAAAACATTTTAGCACTTAGAAAAGTCCTACTGGAATTTACATAGTTTAATGCGAATCCAACATTTTTCAGAGATATTGCCACAGCTCCACCCATGAAATTATTGCCATATTGAAAAAAATTCCACTAGGAAAAATACACATTGAGCACAATTGACAAATGCACACAGAAAGTGAAATGTAATTCAAAAGGCATCCACAAAAAGCAAACAGATAATTTGGTTGATTGGTTCTATAAAAATCATTATCTATACTATCTATTGCTCACCTGAAAATTAGGACTCATTATCTGACTCTGAAACTTACTGTAGTTTTATTCTTTTAGGATTGAACAATGCAGCTTTCCCTTTTCACCCATAGTTAAACGACAATATGTTGACAATTCTCTTTTCCAATTTGATCAAATGGACCTCATGCAATCCAAATTTTACAAGTAAGGTTTCACGTTTACAATAATCTTTCTACCATCTAGGTTATCTAATCATGTCACTCAACAAGAACAAAAAAAAAAAAGAAAAAAGAAATACGATATCAAGAAGGAAGCATCGTTGCCCAAGTTAAGTTACATAGATAACAACAACAAATATAGCTGTTTATGATTTCAATTTAGCGAATAATAAGCATTCAATGACACTGATGCAGGTTTTAAAAGTAGATTAAATAAAAAATAAAAAAGAATAACTCAAAAATAGTGGGAAAAGAAGCATTGGGTTATAGCTAAGATCACTCTAAAAACAAACAAATATGGCACAAACAAAAAAAAAAAAAGAGAAGAAAAAGAAAAAAAAAAAAAAAAAAAACAGAACCATTAGTAATTTACGCAATTCAGACCAAATAAGAGACGAAGAGGAACTCTTTGGACAGGGGATGAACGAACCGGCGACGATACGGCGGCCAGGGGCGGAGACGAAAGTGGGAGGGTTTCCACACACAACTATGGGCTTTAAGGCGCCACTGGCGATGTGTGTAGTCAAAGAAGAAGCGTCTGCGAGTTTGCGAGGAGAAGGCTGCTGCGATGGAGGCTGGAGAGGCAACGAGTTCAGAGACAGCGAAGCCATCAATGCCGGAACACCACACGCACAGCCACAGCCACAGCTCAACATCTCTCTCTTATTCTTTTTTTGTTTTCTTATTACTTTTATTTTTGGTTTTAATCTTTTTTTAATCATTATTTGTTGGACATCTGCAAAGAGAGTGGAAAACCTCTCAGCCATGTGATTGGCATATTCTTTTCAAGGCCTTTTTGTTTTTTTTTCTTTTTGGGTCTTCTCTCTTTTTTTCATTTGGCGAATGAGTTACAGTTTAAGGTGGGCAACGTGTATTATCCAATGTCATGTACTTGCATAAATGCAACGTATGTACTTTATTTTTTTTGTTAACCGATTGTACGAAATAAGTAACACGATAAAATTTAATATGGATGAGTAATGATAAATTTGGTATTACTTGAGTACCTGATTATTGAACTTTTTTAGTCTAAATTAATTTGTGCCTACTTCGACTAATTATGAGGCCTATGTAATATTCTCATTCCACACAAATCGAAAAATTATTGAGTCGAAAACCTTGGGTGGCGCATTGTATGTATTAGAATTGGAATGCAAATAGATATCTACCATCGTGATTCTTTTATGTTCCGTTTGGAATTCAAATTTTCGGTGAAAAAAAAAAAAGTGAAAGAACATAGAACAAAATGAAAGAATAATTTGTTATCTTTTCCATCACGTTTTTCTTTTTTTTTTACTTTTTCAACCGAAAATTCAGATTCCAAACGAAGCGTTATGATTTTTACCAAATAAATTAGCAAAAATTAAAGAAAATATACCATGATATTAAATTTGATTGGATAATAAATTATTGTGGTACATACTACATGGGGTTCGTTTGGTATAACTTTTTTTGTTAGCATTTTTTGTTTTGTTTTTTTTACTTATAAGTAAAAATGCTATATTTGTTTTTGCTTCTTTGCTTTTATAAGCTAAAGATAAGCAAAAATAAAAAGTAAAAAGTAAAAAGCCAAAAAACCAAAAAAATAAATTAGTTTTTTTTCTTATAAGCTGAAAAAAATTATGCCAAAAAGCCCTACTAAATGGGCCCATAGAGCAAAAATGGTTAAATTTGATTCATATGGCTATACTTAGTAATTGAAAAAGATAAAAAAAAAAAAAAGGCTTAATTAAGTTGAATTAAATTACCATGTATAAGAAATGAGAAATTATTTTGCATGTAGCGTGGCACTATTAGAATATGCTCAAAATGTTCTGCTGGTTCCAAATTAGCATGAGCCTGAAACCTTTCTCGTTACTACTTGTTTGGAATTTGAGGAAATGAGACGAAAGGAAGAGAAAAATAATATATACTTTTTACTTTTCAGGTTTGAAGAAGGGAGAAATAAATCTAGAAAAAAAAAAAGCAAACATTTATTTCCATTTTTTCCTATTTCCTTTTCGATTCTATTATTTTTTTTCTTCCTTTCATTAAGTATCAAATAAAAAAAACTTATTTTCTTTCATTTTATCTTCTTCTTTTTTTTGGTAAAACCAAACAACACATAAGTAATCACTTTTCCTACAAATTTCTCTATCACTTTTTTTCCTTTTTTCTTCCACAAGTTCCAAATACACCGTAAGTCTGCTTCCTCTATGACTCTTCATTTTCATGTCGCTCACTCTATACTCAGTTGTGCATGAGCACGAGCACGAGCACGAGCTCGAGAGGATAGTAATTGAATGTCTAAAAACAGTGCGGGAAAAAAAAAAAAAAAATAACCGAAGTCTTGCGGTATGCGATAAACAATACACGGTCGGCCATGATCAGGCTTTCAATGGGTCAGACAGGGCCCAACAGTAATCAATATTCCATACTAGCTGGGTTAGGGGCCAAGCCTGAGAGCCCAAACTTCCATTGCCCTAGATGTAACTTTAGTAGGTGAACAAGATGGAAAAAAACTATAAAAGAAACGAAAAAAAAAATGCTGAGGAAATCTGGAAGGGCCAAGGCCCAAATTCTGCCACTGAACGATCCCAATATAAGGTTTCACTTTAAGCAATGGGCGTGAATGTCCGGACTCCAGACCCAAATTGTGGATCTCTGTATGAAGATGTTGATGAATCCAATTTATCGACCCTTAGATGTATCCTAACATGGAACCTAACACAGTTTTGCGTCATAAATGGAATTTTTTTGAGTGGCGTCAACTTGGTCAAGTCATACATGACTGTGGACAAGGGGGAACAAGAAGGTTAACTAAGAGGAGCGCTCCCATTAGATTGACTACTTTTATTATTTTTTTTAAAAAAATTTATGCATATTTATTTGACCCTATGTTATAAATATATGTTTACCCTACACTGAATTGATAAAAACTTATATTTACCTCATTTTGGATTTAGTAATACCTATATTTGTCCCCACTGAATATCACTAAATCTGTAACAGAGAATATACATATTCCATTAACTGTTCATTATTTGGCTAAATAAACAACACAATTCCAATTAACTCTTCATTATATGTATCCATAGACTCTTGATTATCTTAAATTTTAAAATCCTTTCTCGAAATTTTAAACATTAATCAGTCAAATTTGTATTAAGATTTTTTTTATAGGATTTTTACATACAATTTTTTTTTACACAAGTGGTGCCTATTTTTGACGTCTTTAATACAATTATCCTTTTATTTATTAAGAAAATTATATTTGTGGACGCACATGATTTATGAGTAATTACGCGTGTTTAAAGAAATTAATTTCCACTATGTGTAAGTAAATAAAAGACCACTGGGGCTAGCCCAACGAGGCAGCCTTAGGTCCTCTTTAAGAGGTTTCATGGGTTTGACTCTTGCTTAGGCCCAAGTGCTGGTGAATTTCTCCCTACAAATGTGGTGGCTTTTGCCTCACTGGATGCTTATCGGTTCCCATCCCCCAACCCCTGCAAATACTAGACTAGTTTTCTAACCATTTGCCAAAAGAAAAAAAGGAAAATAAATAACAACATGACATAACCATGATCATACATACATACATATATATATATACATGTGATTTGTCAATACCATGTAGTGAGCAATAGTGGTGGACTCAAAAATTTTTTTGAATGGAGGCAGAAAATACCCTAAAACAAAAATTTTAAATGAGACTTTTTACATTTTTAATACTAGTATAAATTTTTTACTTAAAACTTGATTTTGTTTAGATGAAAAATTATTAATTAATTTGTTTTTCTCTCTTTTCAATATAGTATTCACTTAATCACAATAGATTTAACCATTTAAAAAAAAATAATTTTTGGTAAAGTATTCACAAAATGATTCAACTAACATAATACAAAATTGATGATTTAACTAACAAAAAAACATAATTTATTTTTCAATTTTACCGTAGCAACTATTTGTAGATCCATAAATGACAATAAAAATTAAACTTTTTTTTAAAAAAATAAAAATCAAACAAACATCAATTTATATAAAAATACAAACATATATTAACAAGTTATTTGATGATGTTATGGTTAGAGTTTTCTCTCATTAAGACAGACTATTTTTGTCTTTTTCTTATTTAGATTGAAGCTTATATTAAAAAAATATATAAATTATATATAATTTTAACTATAAGTAGGATTTTTAAAATTTATAAGTTTTTAAAAATTAAAAACTTAAAATAATAGCTTTAATTGAATCATATAAATTTTTTTTTTTTTTTTAAAATTCAATAGAGGTGGCTTACCCGCTCAATCAAGCGTCGGTCCGCCCTAAGAGCAACTGGTCATTCCATGGAAACCGACTGAACATCCCCTTGATCATTCAATGTATACAACTCAAGAGTCAAAACAGAACTGACCCGAAAGTGACTAAAGCCAACCATTATGAAGCATCATTTGGTTTTAGAAATGATCGCTTTTGAGAGCAAAAATCGAGCTAGCTAGAACTCCATTACTGCAATTATCCTCAAACGTCCCACTCCAATCACATCTATATGATGAAACACACACGGGTCCTAATGCTGTTACTTCAAAGGTACACTTGAACTGTTTACTATACATACAAAACAGTATTAAGATGTAACGCATGATACTGAACTCTGGATTTCATACACATAATTTGCTTGTAGCCTTGTACGTACTAATCACAATCTGCATTCACTCATGCTTCTTATGCTTGCTGGGCTTGCATTAACCAGGATGCTTAAATTACCATTAAAAAACCAGCATTAGCAGAGCGTAATGACACATATACATGCAGATATATATATATATATATATATAGAGAGAGAGAGAGAGAGAGAGAGAGAGAGAGAGAGAGGCATTTTTCAACTGAGCTAGGAACGGCTCCAACATGACAATTAAATTGAAACGATAGAAAGAAGGGTGCAAGCACAAAAAGGGCTTAAAATAGGCTGTCACCTTGGCTAGTCTAGTGGAAACTACACGCAATAGCGTTGAGACCTGGAGGGGGGGTCATCTCTGTTGCCAAACGTGGTGCTTTACGTGTGTTTGAAGAAAGACAGAAATGTGATTTGAATCCCCCGATATTCAGCTCCGGAGACTGGAACTTACTGAAAAATGTCTTTGTATGTGATTTCAATTCACGTACCTAATTGGTCTAGGTATCAGGACAGGTCCCTGTGGAAGAATTTTCGTACATCTCAAATCTTAATATCTTTTCTTTGAGACATTTAAGATATCAATATTCAATAATATATACATGGAAAAAAAGAAAACGAAATGAAAATTTTTAATTTTTTCTTTTTAGTTTAATTAGAAAAAAAATGAATAAGTAATTGTTCAGAGGTTCGCTTGTTTACCCATAAAACTTTTTCTTAGCAAACCTAAGATCCTATTATCTAAGTATTTTATAAAACACTGTTGGTTTATGGGTAGAACAAAAAAGATAAATTATACATGTCTTAGATCTCTATATAGTGTTTTACTCTATATATACAGTTTCATGTAGCCAGATATGAAATAAAAAATATACGAATTTAAGGAAGAAGGAGAAAAAATACTGTTATTCGGCCTTACAAAAGCTATATATCATCTAAAAAAATAAGGTGCTTGTTAAAAACCCACGAACACCCAATAATTTAAGCATTGTGAAAATCATAAATTAAGGATAAATTACAGTAAAAGCGACGACATAGAGCTTAAATCCTACATCCATGAACGAAGATGATTGAGGAGATTCACTATGGAGAATAAAAAAAAATTGATATAACGTGGTTGCTCTCTGTCCCAAATCCCATATTATGGAAGGAGAATTTCTCCTATTTTCTGTTCTCTTGTTGGAGGACTATTGGACTTTCAATTCAAAACAGCTTCCCAACATTTTAGACAATCAAGAAATAGATGAAAGATGGATTTCTTGATTGTCATTCATTCTCTCTCTCTCTCTCTCTCTCTCTCTCTCTCCAAAACTAAATCTAAATTCTGTCGTCTCTTCTCTTTCTCCATTACGGTTATTGTTTTGTCATTCAACAAGGATAGCGTCCTACTTTACAACATTTATTTAGTTATACATAAAAATTTAAAGAAAAAAAAAATTATTCCTATAGGCATTATGCGTAATAAAAAAGGATGTCTGTCCGAGAAATAGTTGTACTACAATGGCCTTAAAGCGAAATTATTGGAATGAGGTCTATTAAGCTGATTAGCTACGAAGTTTTGTTACCCTTCCTCCTTTTGTCTCTGAATTGTAAATAATTCGAATTCAAGTCATGCTAATAATTCTTCTCTTTTGTCTCTTAAGGATAAATATTTTTTTTATTATTTAATTTTGTAAAAAAAATAAAAAATAAAAACGAAAAAAAAAGTGTGATTTTTTGCTCTCTCTCATTTTTCCTAATTTTTTCTCTCATTTTTTAGAATCAAACAAAGTAAGTAAAAAAAATTTCCCAATGAAAGTAAAAAAATTCCTCGTCCTCCAAATTCCAAACAGATTCATGTACTGAATGAGTGAAGGCAACGCTATAAGCTAGTGACAGAAAATCAGAGGTAGTCCCTCAACGTACAGTTGTTGGATTGTCATGAGAAAACATTTATATATATTTAGCAACGTCAAACATCAAAGGAGTAGATGCGATACCAAAATTCTCTAAGCCTATGCAGGGTAGAGGATTGTGTCAGGACTCGTGACAATCCAGGCAGTCATAGGCTGCACGGAAACAGAACTAGAATCCACGTTCTCGTGCTCCAGGCTTTGGTTCTCACATAATTAATGCCATGGCCCGCTTTTCCAATTTCACTCGCTCAACTCTTGAACCTTGGGGTGTAGGCCATGTACTGAACTCTGCTGGGTGTTCAAATATATATATATATATATGTATCCATATTTATATATATTTTTTGGCGGATCAAATAATTGTGAACGTTGCACAGATAAGAGGACAAGAGCCAAGGTTGCCAGTTTTCATTTGTTGAGCTGGTTAATTCGAAAACAGTGGCGTGCGGTACATAAATTGATCAAACAATGTGCGCAAACTGCAAAAAATAATCCGATACTAGCTAGCGGCTTTGGTGGTGGTGGTCCGGTTGGGGGCGGCAGTGGTGGGACAAGAGAGTTGAATGTGGGATTGAATAGGGTTTGCAAATTGTTGGTGTGTGGTAAGATGGGAAGGTCCATTTGGAGTCTGACGGTGCTAAGTTGCTGGCAAATTTTTCTGATAAAGGGAAAAAATCATCTTATTTTTTAATTTGGGTGCTTTTTTAACTTTATTTAGCAACGTAAGTTTAACGTCTTTTCAAATTACATTTTTAGTGAAAATGCCTATTCAAAAGATGTTTTTACGTTTAATTTCTACCTCTACTCAAAGGGAAATACGAAGGCAAAATAAGATAATACAGCACCTAAAAATGCTATTTCAAATGGCTTTTATATCAGCAAAACCAGATATAAACATGTTGAACTAAAACTTGCATAACTTCCAAACTAGGACACCAATTGACATGCTGTCAACTCACACACGTCACTCGTGTCACACCGGTGCCTCCCATCAAGTTTCACACTCCCCCGGACCTTTCCTCTCCGTTTCGGTACCCCAACGGTGGAGTTAGCACAACTCTGAAAACCTAAGTTTTGAAATTCTAAAACTTTGCATAACTTCCAAACTAGGACACTGATTGACGTGCCGTCAACTCTCACACGTCACTTGTGTTACACTAGTGCCTCTCGTCAAGTTTCGCACTCCTCAAACCCTTCTTCCCTGTTTCGGTACCCCAACGATGGAGTTAGCACAACTTCGAAAACCTAAGTTTCGAAATTCTAAAACTTTGCATAATTTTCAAACTAGGACACTAATTGACGTGCCGTCAACTCCCACACGTCACTCATGTCATATCGGTGCCTCTCGTCAAGTTTCGCACTCCCCAGACCCTTCCTCCCCGTTTCGGTACCCTAATGGCTGAGTTGGCACATTTCCAAAAACCTAAGTATTAAAATTCTAAAATTTTGCGTAACTTTCAAATCGGGACACCGTTTGACGTGCCATCAACTCCCACACGTCACTCGTGTTACATTGGTGCCTCCCGTCAAGTTTCGCACTCCCTAGACCCTTCCTCCTCGTTTCGGTACCCCAACGGCCGAGTTGGCACAACTCCAAAAACCTAAGTTTTGAAATTCTAAAATTTTACATAACTTCCAAACCGAGACACCGATTGACGTGCCATCAACTTCCACAAGTCACTCGTGTCACACCAGTGCCTCCCGTCAAGTTTCGCACTCGCTAGACCCTTCCTCCCCATTTCGGTACCCCAACGGCTGAGTTTGCACAGCTCTGAAAACTTAAGTATTGAAATTCTAAAACTTTGCATAACTTCCAAACTAGGACACTGATTGACGTGTCGTCAACTCTCACTCGTCACTTGTGTCACACTGGTACCTCCCGTCAAGTTTAGCACTTCTCAGACCCTTCCTCCCAGTTTCGGTACCCCAACGGCCGAGTTGGCACAACTCCAAAAACCTAAATATTGAAATTTTAAAACTTTGCATAACTTCCAAACTAAGACACCGATTGACGTGCCGTTAACTCCCACACGTCACTCGTGTCACACCGATGCCTCCCATCAAGTTTTGCATTCCCTAGACCCTTCCTCCCCATTTCGGTACCCCAACTGCCGAGTTGGCACAACACAAAAAACCTAAGTATTGAAATTCTAAAACTTTGCATAACTTCCAAATCGGGACACTGATTGACGTGCCGTTAACTCCCACACGTCACTCATGTCACACTGGTGCCTCTCGTCAAGTTTCGCACTCCCCAGACCCTTCCTTCCTATTTCGGTACCCAACAGTCGAGTTGGCACAACTCCAAAAACCTAAGTATTGAAATTCTAAAACTTTGTATAACTTTCAAATTAGGACACCGATTGACGTGCCATTAACTCCCACACGTCACTTGTGTCACACCGTTGCCTTTCGATATACAAAAATGGCAAATATGACCCAAACTCACACATGTTATATGAAAAAACTTATTTTACATAATACTAAAGTACAAATGTGAACAAGCTTTATGGACCATGTTCATAGCGACATAGTGGTTTGCCAGCAATGCTAAGGTTAGTAGATAGATAATTTTGAAAGTCATCGTCACCTTCTTCTTCCGAGAAGTCTGAAAGTTCTAAGACAAAAAGTAGCAATGGATCTTGAATAATTTCTAATATTCATTACGTTGGATCAATACATTCTGTCTTTGCAATCTCTGTAAAATGATATCTATCCAACCTTCGTTGCATTTGATCAATCTCGCATTCGAGCGCTTTGACCACCTTCTTGTTAAGTGATCTCCTATTGAACAGCTTTGCTGAACGGAGCTTTGGGACACGTAGGCTATGCCATCGGCAATACATCTCTTGTTCACAACATTTATCAAACAGGTCTTTCCACAGCTCTCTGTATATGCATTGGTCATTGGTGACCCTGGGGGATGGATGTAAGGACACCTCACCGATAAACATGTGGCTGACCAGACTCATAGTATCGTGCATTAGGATAGGTTTGTTAAGAAAGAAACGTTTTCGGCCATACCATTTATTACTGATTGGGTCCGTGTATATACGCATCGCATGGATGACTGAGAATTGGTTTTCAACCATCTCGTTGCTTGGAACCGAACGACTAGATGATGCCCCAAATAATCCTTTTCGCTTTGGCATCTTTGTAAGTATGGTTTAGCACTTCTTCATATCTTCAAACAACGTATATATAAGCAATACAGTACAAAGCATGAATAAAGGGTTCACATGAATTCATTGGGTTATGTGCAGCACCAACCTTCACGTGAAGGGTCAAGAACAAGCCAGGCTTTAGCATTGACGTGGCACCTTAGGACAAAGGCTCATATACATTCTGTAAGCACCCTACTTTTGCTCGCTCGGCAATCACCGACCTGACGGAACTCCCTTTTAAAACTCCATAAGCATTCAAACCCAAATCAACTTTCAAACCCCTATCTAATCAGTCAACCACTTCTCGGGACTGCTGGGCTCAATAGAGGCCTAATAACCAAACCTTCCCTTGGGCCTCCAAGCATGTCTTAAGAAAGTTCAAAATCCCTCAAGATGGTAAGTCCACATTTCCAAAGTGTTACTAAGAAGTTGGGCGTAATCGATGCGCTATTCTATCCAATTTCGGCCCCACTTTGGCTAACTCTGGTCAAAATGACCGTTTTACCCTCGGACGCCTTAACATAGCACAAATCCTGTCAAACAGTGAAAAACTCTTCTGAGATCATCCTTAAATGACCTAGTACACTGAACATAATACTCCAATCCCTTCCTAACCTTTTTCAACCAAACCCGATTAAAATGACCATTTTGCCCTTGGCGACCCAAACGCGCTCCAAAACAACACCGGTCCTAGAATATTGAACGGTAGGTCTTGTCATACACCCCTGTTTAACCAAAAGAGGACTTTACGACACTAAACACTCCCGACTCAATGAAAGCCTCTTGGAGCGTCTCGCAAACGCTCTGCTAAGATTGCCTTTTCCTTTGATTCTTTGGTTATAACTCATCGTCAAACGATTTGATAAATGCGTAAACCGAAAAATTCCCGAAAGCTTGTTCATAGGTCTTTCCATCGATACAACTCGATCGAAGAGATCGCTTCCCTAAGCTCCTCATCGCGTGATTTGAAAACTGCTACTTTCAACAACCCCTGGAGCGTCTCACAAACGCTCTGCCAATATTGACTTTTTCTCCAATTCCCTGATTATAATGCACTGTCAAATGACTTGAGAAATGCGCAAATTAGGGAATTTCTAAAAGTATTTCCAGAGTACTTTCCACCGGTACGGTCCGATCGGAGAGATTGCCTCCCCAAGGCCTCGATCATACGGCACATAAACAGCTATTTTGGAACCCCCATAGAGCATATCACAGACGCTCCGTAAAAATGCAATTTCATGCACACTTCCCAAGACGATATCTCACATTTCCAAACACCGTTCAGATTTTTCAAAAACTTAAAAGGTTACAAGAAACCCTAGGAGAACACCATAGATGCAACCGATTCCTCCAAAACCTTCCTGGTTGGCACAATTATCGAGGCAAAGTTTAAACGAACACTCCCGGTAATGGAAGGTATGCTATATGCACCCAGATTTTGATCAAATCGATCAAACTTTGCTTAGCCCTTAAGATTTAGCCAGTACAGGGAGTGCCACGTGGCCTTCATTTTGTGGAATAGTACCGGCGCATATAGAACATGCGCCTGTATAAATTTTACACAGACGCATGTCCTACATGTGCCAGTGTTCAAAATTTTCTCTATAAATACAGGCCTCCCCCTTTGCATATTCCAAAACTGAAAATGAATGCGAAGCTCTGCTGAAACTGCTCCAGAACCTCGAATCTCTACATACATTCCACTCCTCCAATACTTAGGCTAGATACCACCTCCCTCTAACCCATACACTTCACTTACATGGCCCTATACACTATTAAACATCACCTTCTAGCCCCTCAAGCCTACTTGAAGCCATTCAAGTTCAAGTCAAGGCATCCATAGAAGTCTACAAGTATATTGAAGGCAAAATGTGGTATTTTTTTTTACATTTTTGTCTTCCCCCCACTCTTCTTTTCTCTATCCTAGCCTACTTAGGTTATTCTCTATTTTAATTCCCATCTTTAAACCCCCTTTCTTGCATGCTTGAGCCAAGAGAACTCTTAGTTTATGCTTAGAGGAAAGCTAGTGGGAGCCACTGTGTAGGGGGATCTGTCACTAGCCTACTTTAAGATGGTAGGGCCTAGGAACCCCTTGATTATGTGGTGTAGCCTAAAAGTATTGTATGTATTCATGACCCCCTTGCATTTTGCTAACTTGATCATGTCTTGTGTGTGCTTGGCTTCATTTTCATGTTTCTAACCATGTGCTACAAAGTTTGCATTACTCTTATTTCCATGTTATTGTCAAATTTAATATTCCCCTCAAAATGGCTCCATGAGTTGGTTCCTTGAAGTTTAGGGTGAGACTTTAGAAATCATGCCTTAGAAAATCTCCCACTAACCCCCTAGCTCACACCTTGGCATCTTTGCATTCCAACTTACATAAAAATGATTTTCAAGCTATCTAATCCCTAAGGATTTCATTCTCTCAAATTTGGTGGTTGGAATGGCCTCATAGAATCCTCTCTTGAGTGATCTCCCTTTTATATTGGCCATATGTGTCCTTAAATTGCTAGAATGGTTCTCTTATCTTTTTGTTGCACGAAAATGATTTTCTAACTCTTTGATCCTTAAGGTTGTTATTCTCTCAAGTTTAGTGGTTGGAATGGCCCATGGAGTTTTCTTTTGAATGGTCTTTCTTTTATATTGGTCATAGGAACCATAACTTCTTAGAATAATTCCTTTTGAAAATGGTTCTCAAAATCCTTTTCCCAAAAATGGTTTTCAAAAAATCCATTATCTCCATCTTTACATTAACAATGGTTTTTCAAAAGTTGTCATCACCATGTTGATTCTTAAATCTCATACTCTTGTCAAGATAATGGTTATAATGGTCATAAGAAAACCTTCTTTGAAATGGTCTGCAAACATCAATCATATAAATCATACTCTTGGCTAAAGTCAAATTTTCATGGAAATGATCTTCAAAAAGGTTGTCTACTAAAGTCCTTTGTATAACATGACTTATTTTTCAAAACCCTTTTCCAAATGCATTAAACCACATTTCAAAACCATCTTCCAATTCAAACCTAGGTTAACTTGACTCTAGTTATCTCAATCCTAGGTTATCCAACCCTAGGTTAACTTGACCCTAGTTGTCCAACCCTAGGTTAACTTGACCCTAGTTGTCCAACTTTAGGTTAGCCAAACCCAAGTTAGTTAACCTAAAGTCACTTTAACCCTAGTTTAACCTAACCCGAGTTAGTT